>CAUYRH010145328.1:0-22971 GCA_963574655.1 Perodicticus potto
AATCATAGGGCAGAATGTGCTTCATATACAATCAGAAACATTTTGATCGTACTGTGAGAGATAGCCCTCATAGCATTTTCTTAATCACTATATAAAGACATTGATACTCTACATTTGATAAGTTTCACCAGTACCCTACTAAAATGCACCATAGGTGTGATCCCACCAATTGCCCTCCCTCCACCCGTCCTCCCCCCTCCCCTCCCCTCCCTTTCCCTTTTCCCTGTATTCTTGAAATTCTTAAAGATTTTATTAGTCCTTTGCTGGGAATACAGTTGGCAAGTATTTTACCCCATTCTGTAGGTTATCTATTCACTCAATTGATTATTTCATTTGCTGTGCAGAAGACTTTTAGTTTAATTAAGCCCCATTTATTTATTTTTGCTTTGTTGTATTTGTTTTGGGAGTCTTCATCATAAATTTTTTGCCTAGGCCAATGTCTACAGAGTTTTTCTTTTAGAGTTTTTATGGTTTCTGGTCTTAAACTTAAGTCGTAAATCCATACTGAGTTAATTTTCGTATGGTAAGAGATACAGAATCCAGTTTCATTCTTCTGCACATGGCTATCCAATTTCCTCAGCACTATTTATTGAATCACACTTATTGGCTTGTATACATTGAACCATCCCTACATCCCTAATATAAATCCGTACATCCCTAATATCCTGCTTGACTATGATAAGTTATATTTCTGTTGTGCTTCTGGATTCATTTTGCTGTTATATTGTTAAAGATTTTTGTTCATCAGGGATATTTGTCTATAGGGATATTTATCTCCATTGTATGTTTTTGTCTGCTTTGCTGAAGATCAGTTGGTTGTGGGTATTTGCCTTTATTTCTGGGTTCTCTGTTCTATCCCATTAATCCATGTGTCTGTTTTTATACTAGTACCATGCTGTTTTGATTACTATCACCTTGTACTATAATTTGAAATTGGGCAATGTGATATCTCTGGATTTGTTATTTTTCCTTAGGATTGTTTTGGCTATTTGATTTTTTGTTTGTTTGGTTGGTTGGTTCATTGGTTTCACATGAATTTTATAATTGTTTTTTCTAATTCAGTGAAAAATAACATTGGTGTTTTAAAAGAAATTGCATTAAATTTGTAGATCACTTTTGGCATTTTCACCAGTATTGATTCTTCTGATCCATGAGCATGAGGTGTTTTTCCATTTGTTTGTGTCATCTACAATTTCTTTCATTAGCATTTTGTAGTTCTCCTTATAGAGATATTTTACCTATTTGGTTAAATGTATTCCTAGGTATTTTATTTTATTTTATTTTATTATTTTGCAGCTATTGTAAAAGGAATTGACTTCTTGATTTGATCCTCAGCGGAGTATAACAGTGATACTAATTTACATGTGTTGATTTTGTAACCTGTGACTTCACTAAATTCATTTATCAAATCTAGGAGTGCTTTGGAGGAATCTTTAGGGCTTTCTGGGTATAAGAGCATATTATTAGCAAACAGCAATAATTTGACTTACTTTTTTATAATTTGGGTGCCTTTTATTTCTTTATCTTGGCTGATTGCTCTGGCTAGAATATCCAGTGCTATATTAAATGACAGTAGTCAAAGTGGACATCCTTGTCTTGTTGCAGTCCTAAGGAGGAATGCTATTACCTTTTCCTCATTCAGTATGGTGTTGGCTGTGGATTTGTCATCTATGGCTTTTATTAATTAACATAACAGAGGTATGTTCCTTCTGTGCCTAGAGTATTTTGAGCATTTGTGTCAAAAAGTGATAATGGGCTCAGCGCCTGTGGCTCAACGGGCTAAGGCACCAGCCACGTGCACCTGAGCTGGTGGGTTCGAATCCAGCCTGGGCCTGACAAACAACAATGATGGCTACAACCAAAAAATGGCCGGGCATTGTGGCAGGTGCCTGTAGTCCCGCCTACTTGGAAGATGGAGGCAGGAGACTAGCTTGAGCCCAGGAATTTGGGGTTGCTTTGAGCTATGATGCCACAGCACTCTATCCAGGGTGACAGCTTGAGTCTCTGTCTCAAAAAAAAAAAAGTGATAATGGATTTTATCAAATGCTTTCTTTGCATCTATTGAAATGATCACATGGTTTTTGTTTTTAATTCTATTTATGTGGTGAATCACACTTATTGGCTTGTATATGTTGAACCATCCCTACATCCCTGAAATAAAACCCACTTGACTATGATGAGTTATTTTTTTGATGTGCTGTTGGATTCACTTTGCTGTATATTGTTGAAGATTTTTGTATCTACATTCATCAGGGATATTTGTCTATAGTTTTAATTTTTGTTGTATCCTTTCCTTGGCCAGTCATTCTTACCTGTCCCTTGAATATGACACTTCCACACTCAAGGTCTCTCTGGATTCAAGTTGTTTCTTCTGAGGAGAAACTTGATTTTTTTTAATTGTTGTTGCTTTTTACATTTTTTTTTTGAGACAGTCTTACTATGTCACCCTTGGTATGTGCCATGGCATCACAGTTCACAGCAACCTCAAACTCTTAAGCTTAACCAATTCTCTTGCTTCAGCCTCCCATGTAGCTGGGACTACAGGAGCCCACCACAACGCCCAGCTATTTTTTTGTTGTAGTTGTGCCCTGGTGTGGTTTGAACCCACCAGCCCCAGTGTATGTGCCCAGCACCTTAACCACTGAGATACGGGCACTGAGCCTGCTGTTTACATATTAAAGTGAACATTTGCCTGTTCCATCAGGATCATACCAGGAGAGTATCAACCCTGAAGAATAACTGTTCTCTTTGGCATAGTTTTCATTTTTTAAATATCACATACTTATTGAGTTCCTTCTTTCCACCTGACACTTAAGGAACTTAGAAAAGAAAGGGGAGAAGGCTTATCCCTGGCTGGTGCCATCTAGGAGCTCTGAGTGCCATTGGGAGGGTACAAATATGCTTTATTCATACTATGATTAAGAGACACTGTTATGATTCAACAGGAAGACAATCACAAGCCACTTGTACAACAGTTGAGGCCAAATTGATAGCAGAACTTCAAGCAAATCAGCCTCCCTGAAAATTCGAGATAGCTCTGCCTGAAAGGATATAAGTATGTTCACGTGGTATCTTGCTTTTGAAGTGACTTTGCTGGACTCATTAAGACATGCCACGTAGTTTTTGTTGAAAACAAACATATTTTTAGGGAGATTCATTCAACAACTATTATGACAAGGCTCTCCTCTAGAAGGTCTCTTGGGGATATGTAGCACTTTTCAAATTCCACGAAGTAAGTTGCATAAAAGTAATCAAATTTCAATTGTGAAATGAAGCATGCTGCAGCTGACGAGGCATGACCAACCTGGAAACTTTCATTTGCGTGTTTGAGGTAGCATTATGTGTTTGACATAATATAATGTGATTGTGATTGGAAGGGGAGAAGGAAAATGAATGAGAATCCCAGTCCATCAGAGTACCCTGGTGGACTCGTTTGCACATAGAAAAGCTAGTGGTAGAAGTGGCACCAGCATCCTCAATGGCCCTGTTCCAGTAGTGCGCATAAGCAATGGAAGTGACAGAGGTCCTTCTTACTCTGATAGTGGAACAAAATACATTTTTACACTTGGTTTTGTCCTCCCCCAAGGAAATTACAGTTTAGTGGACAATACAACAATAAAGTATGGGAAATGGCCAATAGTCTTGTGCTAAATGATTATTAAAGTCACAACTATATGGTTCAAGCAATCAGTTTGCAAGGGGGGTTACCAAAAATACTAATGGCCATCATTAGGAAATAAGGCAGATATTAAAGTTATTGAAACTAGTGGATTTTGCATTGGTCTTTTGACCCCTCCCCCCAAAAAAATGAGATATAAATGAATATGCCCAACGTAGTAAGGACGTGAGAGCATGTGAGGATTTAATAAGAAGACAATCCTACCTGGATTGTGATGAAGGGAATAGTATGTGGGCAGATGGGGGCTGGGGTCCATGCCCTACTGCCTTGAAATCCAAGCTAAAGCACCATCATATTCAACAAAAAGAATATGGTCAAGGGAGCACCACATGCTCTCATGTCCTTCCTGCCCTGGGCATATTCATTCATATCAATCTTGAACTTAGATGCTGGGGAGACCCAAAGCAATTTCCCTAGCTGACTTTCTGTCTCATCTGCAAACTCTTGGTTAGAGAAAGGAAGTGAGGAAAGCAGCAAAGGCACAGGGCTAAGGAGGTGGTTTTGTTCCTTTGGCCGGATCTGTCCTGAGATCCCAACCCAGTGATGATAATCCCTGTGACTATTCAACCCCCAGCCCTTGAGTCACACCCAACTTTTGAGTCTTTTCAGCTGGGACTCTAGATATATCACAGAGATAAGCCCTCTGTCCCTTCTCCAAATCCCTAACCCACAGAATCCGTGAGCATAATGACACAGTTTCTTTGAGCCACCACATGCCAGGGTCATTTGTTAGACAGAATCTGGACACAAATATTGAGCTCTTGCTCTGCCTACACTTCCTCATTGGCTTCCACCAGCCAGTGTTAGAGAAAAAGCCCAGCCCAGCTTGATTATTTTATTCCTTTATAATGAATACGTTTTATTTTTTTTCTGCTTGGATACTTCTAGGATTTTGTCAGCAATTCAGATATTCCCCAGAATATGGCCAAGGATAGATCTCATGTTAATCTAGTATTCTTGCCTAGAATGTAGTGAGCCTTTTGGTCTATATACACAAGTGTTTTGCTTTATAGCTTTTCCAGTGGTTTTGTTTGTTTGTTTTCCAGGAATGTTGTTAGGACCATGCTGAGAAGCTGGTGAGGACCAATAAATCAGGAACCTTGAGTTCAAGCTATTCCTCTCTCCTGCTCACCTCCCCTGTTTTGCTGCTCTAGGTCTAAGGACCAGCAACAGAAAAGAGTTGAGTAGCCATTTGCTATGGGTATATCCCAGGAAAAGTTACAGTGAACACAAGCAATGGATGTGTCTTGAGTTAAGACTTGGATCTCTAGATCTTAGGATCTATGGCACACTTAACTTTTACAGCATTCATGCAACCCACCCCTGAATGGTGCTGCCTTTTATGGGACACATTCCTCCTTTCAGGCCTGAGTATATAGCTCTCTGGCTGTGTGTTCCTAAGCATAGTGTCCACCCCAAATGCTGGCACCAAGAAACTCACATGGGACAAGAAAAGCCACCCCTTACCTCCCCCTCCTGAAGCTGATCAGTAAGCAGTGATTGAAGTTTCTACAGTAAAAACACAATAGGCAGCTTGGAGAGGAAGTCATTCAAGTCTCAGTGAAAAGGTGTCTCACTTAGGAGCATTCCTATTTGACATCAATAGTATTTGTCACTGAGAAAGCATTTAGAAATATCCTCAACCCCCAGACTGCCTATATCCCTATTGTTGAATCTCTGTTTCTCTGGTCTATATTCTATACATCTATAATTTTCCCTTTCAACATTTTTATCTCTTTCTGGTAAAACTGTTAAAGTTTAACTTTATCATTATCCATCCCTTTCTGCACTGCTAATTCTGTTCTTTGCTGCTTTCAAAACAGATTTTTAATTTTGCTTTTGTGCTTGGCATCCACTTCTTGTTTCTATGTTTCTTCAATTTACCTTTTGTTCTAGTCTTAATGTGTCTTTTCTTCTAAGTCTTATGGCTTTGGGCCTCTATTTTATTAAAATCTTGATTCATAGGCAGTGCCTGTGGCTCAAAAGAGTAGAGCACCAGCCCCATATGCCGGAGGTGGTGGGTTCAAACCCAGCCCTGGCCAAAAACTGCAAAAAAAAAATCTTGATTCATGTTTCAACCAGTATAGCAAGTAATTTTCTTCTGCTTCTCACACTTACTTTGCCATGTAGTGCTTTTCCCTGAGACATCAGCAGAACATTCTCACTCCCTTATTCCTAGTATTTTTCTTTTGCGGGTTTCCTTTTTTCTAATTTGCTTATTTTTGAATAAGATAAGCTCAAACAAACTCAGAATGTACCATTAGACTCACTGCTGGGTTGCCCCTGGCCTAGCCTTTAATCACCTTCAGAGATACAATGTTGGAAATCCCCAGTTCTTTGCCAAATTCCCAATATTTAAGAAACTTGCAGTGTAAAGATGGAGTCTCATTCTACCTTTACTCACATTTTACTAACAAGCTGAACTTATGAAGTGATCAAAAATGGCAGCCCACAATACACCCTGCCACCAAGTTCTTCTTCACATTTCTACTCAAACACTTTCGAATTTTGTGATTTATAGCTTCCAAAATAAAAATGGGCCTCTGCTCATAGCCTCCTCTCTTCTATCAGTAGTGTGTTCCAGAAATGTTTGTTTCTTAATACTTGTCCATGTGAAGACATACTGCCTATGGGCAGCTGAGGCAGTGGGACGAGGGATGTGCGACAGCTCACTGTGTCCTTTTTGGAGACATCTTATTTTCCAGCTAAGAGGCAGACAGTAGGGAAGAGACTAAGCGTCTTAAATCACATTTGTTGCTAAGAAATTCTCTTGTTTTCAGGACATTACAGAGACCGGTCATCAAATGTGTTTATCCATTCAGCTGTGCTGAATAGCTGCAGTACTTATTAGCAATTCCTTTTAATTCTAGCAGCAGATGGGGTGTGAGTCCTACTTTTCATGGTAGTGGGGGTTTTCATCTTTTTGCAGTATATCTTAAGTACTTTAGTACGAAACTCAAGAGCACTAGATAAGGAGAGTTACTACCCAGAAATCTCTTTCAGACAAATGATTCTGGCACCAAAAAAAATGTTTTTAAGAGAGACAGACACAGGACCAGAATAATCCTATGTGCTCTCAAAAGCCAGCCTTTGTTCACTGAGAAACTGTCTCTATGCGTTATTTCTCTTAGTCTTCCATGAACACGTCCGACCGCCACTTCTCAATACCCACACATGCGCTGTGCATTTTTGCATCTTCTCATTTCTGGTCAGTCTACATCAGCCGCTCCATGAGAACTACATGTGTTCCCACGAGTGTAAGACTAAGCCCATCCACAGGATAACTGATTTTGTTGTGATTTGTTTGCATAAAGCACTATCCAGGCCCACTTTACAGGAAAGAAAATTGGCATAGACAATTCAAAGAGTGGCCTGTATGTGCTCTTGAGTGGTTAGTGTGTGTCACACTCAGCACCAGCAAATCACACACAGAGAGAAAAATTAACATCCTCCAGAAGTTCACACATAGTCCAAGAAACATTATTAAAATGGAATTATTATTCCTTGCCAAGTTATTTAGGACACGTGTGCTAAATGATGCATAAAGCTTTTTCATAAACATTTGTGTTTCATCACAACACAGTGAGGTTCCCATGATAATTATTCCTATTTTACAGGTGAGAAAACACTGTGATAAAACACTTAAGAAACCTAAAGAAAGAAACTTAAATAAAGAAAAACAATTAGCAGTATTTGGCCTGACTTGATGTCAACGGCCCATTTATGCAGCGCTCTATATTCCATGAGGAGAAATCCATGTGCATCTGTAGTTGAATTTAATACAACTTTCATCATTTGCAGTCAGGAAGCAGATCTATTTATTTACAAATTCCCAGTGGCCACCTCCATATCTGATATTTAATAAGCCCACTTTAAATGTCTGTGGAAATGAACGAAATTAGACAGTTTCAGTAGTTTCAATTTGACTCATAGAAGAAAACACAGTAGACCCTCTGTAAGATGACCACCCAAGGGACTATAACAACTGGTCAGCATAAGGAAGTACACCTTCCATACTGATATGTACATGTGGTGCATGTCTGGTCTATGAAAATCAGGTCAACTGAAGGAGGTGGTCATTGCAGGGATGTGGTCACCTATAGGGATTCTATGGTGGTATAAACCACACATAGCTGTCCCTCTGAGGGTGGCCTCTGCTTTCACCTTCTGCCAGCCTTGAAACGGGACTCCTTCCAACTGCAGATGTCTTTGGCAGAGGTCACTGACAATCAGCCTCACTTCTCCAGCATGAATATTAGCTCCCTTTCTACGTATGGCCAGCAGAATAATGAGCGCTCCATTATTCTAATCCCTCTCCATCCTAATCCCTAGAATTTGTGAGTATGGCACACAATACAGCAAGGGGGAATCAAAGTTGTAGATGGAATTAATGTTTCCAGGTAGTTGCCTTTACCTTACGGCAATTATCCTCAGTTCTCTGGTGAGGCCCATGTATTCACAAGTGTCCTTATAAGAGAAAGGCAGAAGACCCTTGCCCCTTTCCCCATATTCTTGTGTTATAGTTGGGTTATAACATTCATATGACAGCTATAAATTAGCTTCATAGTAGGGCTGAGTACATTGGATACTTATTCTTCCATTCTTGAGATACTTTGCTAAGTGGGGTGAGGGGAGGGTGGGGAGGAGGGAAGGTAAT
This sequence comes from Perodicticus potto, assembly GCA_963574655.1. Lineage (NCBI taxonomy): Eukaryota > Metazoa > Chordata > Mammalia > Primates > Lorisidae > Perodicticus > Perodicticus potto. The sequence continues at coordinate 8,337 of CAUYRH010145328.1, forward strand.
TGGTGGGGCCACACCTACGGTGCATCTTAGAAGGGTACAGGCGAACCTTGCTAAATGCAGAATACAAATGTCTTCATATAATCACGGAGAAATTGCCGGGAGGGCTATGTTAAACAGGTTGATGAAAATAGTTAAGATTGTATATGAAGCCAGCACATTGTACCCCTTGATTACACTATTGTACACAGCTATGATTTAATGATAAAGATAATAAAAAAAAATAAAAAAAAATGTAAACAGAAAAAAAACAACAACAAATGCTCTATTTCTAAATACTGTCACATTGGGGATTAGGGCTTTAGCATATGCAGTTGATCTCATTTATTCAGTATTGCAGGTAACTGTAACTCATGAATTTATAATTTGTGACAGAAAAATTTCTGGAAAGTAGAAAATTTAGTCAGACAAGTAGAATTGGTTTCTTTCATTTATAAACCAATATATGTATTTATATTGAGATTTTTCTCTTACTTTTCTGATTGTTTTCCTGACTCATTAAATATAGACTTTACTAGTGAGAAACATATTTTAAGACTGAAAATACAAGTAAAGAAGCAACTTGCTTGCCTAACATTATATAGTGTCACAGAGAGATATTTACAGAGCATAACTTAGCCAACTTAGAAAATGACATTACCAATTATATGCATTGGTTAATGTGGGCTGTGGTAATTTAAATTTGGGGGGAGGTCTCTATTTAGTCAACATAGGGTCCCTGAAAGCATTAGCTCTTGTTATCAAGAGACATTTAACAAATAATGAAACTTAGAAAGTGTATCCTTTTTTTAGGTGAAAAATACTCATGAAGAAAATTGAGTTTCTAAAATGTGTGTATATTTGTATATGTTTAAAGGAAAACCTTAAAAAAATTACCTTAAATGATCCTGAGAAACATTGCTGTAAAGTATAATAATGTTCACTAAATCATATTATTGCATTCATGAACATTAACTTAGTCTATTGCCAAAACTGGGGCATCCATTCTCATCAGAATGTAATTGTAGACCTTGCTCCATGAAAATTCTCAGAATGCAAATAGGTGTTCTGACAGCTGCCAGAAAGAGACAAATGAGTGGGAAGAAAAAAAAGAAGTATACACTTAATACAAAAGGGTATTGTATTGTATACACGTAATACAAAATACGTGATTTTGATGGATAGTTTGGGGAAAACAAATAGAGATGAGACAGGATTTAATGCCCATTCCTTGCTGATGTTATTGTCATTAATGTGAAGTATTTACATTTATAATATATTTTGACTAGAAAGTTGTTATTTTGACTCACTTATCCTTGTGAATGCAGCTTGGACATGTAAAATGGTTGTGGACATCTGGCATGATTTTATTCACAAATGACTTGCAACCATCTTGACAAGTTAGCCAATAAAACAAGACTCCATAGCTCTGGAAGGTTTAATTATTAATAAGTATACAAATTTTGTGAAAATGCAGGAATAAAATATTTCTGTTTGCTTCCTATAAAGATCAAGATCTCTCAGCTGCCTAAAATCAGAACTGCTTAGGGAGAGGACTATTATTTATGATAAAATTCAAAGCTGTTCCTTTTTGGCTTGGTGTACTGCCAAAGAACAACCTTGATTGTTTAGACAATAAAAACGGTGTCCCAACTCAAACTCATTTCCAGTGGGCTGCTTACAAATGCCTTCAAACAGTGATGTTGGGCAATATCCTTAAACTGCAAAGCCTCAGATGACCTTTCCAGATTTCATCTATTCTCTAGCTTACCTTTCTTTCTTTTTCCTAACAAGGTTTTAAGTTTCTCTTTTGGAGACCTTTCCTTCCTCTTCAGTAACTTTTGTTCAGTCTGGGTGTTTGTAATGTATTATACTTGCCATCTGAGCCAAGTTTTATTCATAATAATAAAGAAATAATAATAACACATAGTGAATATCTTGTACATGCTGGGAATAGTACATGCTTTACATGCATTAGTTCACTTAAGGCTTACTAGTCCCCTATGAATTAAGTAGTACTGTCTCCCAGTTTTACAGATCAGAAGACTAAGACTCAAAGAGGCAAATCCTGTATGTAAAGTTGTATGTCAGAGCTGCATCTCAAACCCAAATCTGTTCAGCCCCAAATGATGCTTAACTCTGCTAGACTCCCTCTCATGCATTTATCCATCCACACTTTCATTCATTCATTCGTCACCTATTTATTGAGAAGTCACCATGCACCAGAAGCAGTCACAATTAATCAGAATACAAAAATGGTTAGGACCAGAATATGGCTTTGAAGAAGCAATAGTCCAGTGGGGGGAGTGCAGAATAAGAGTTCAGTCGGGAAATTATATAATTGTAATGTGATAAGACCCATACATAGAGAAATGCACTAAATTCATGGGGGAAAAGAAAGTGTCCGTCTAGGTAACTGATAGAAAGTTCAGTGTCCCCCTTGACTAAAATCTTGATGAATGATCTAGACAAGAATAAAGAGGTTTGTTAGCCAGAACAAAGAGTGTAACGGTATGTGGAGCAATGAAAATGGCTGGGTCCTTGAGGGATTGCCTCCAGGTGGCTAAAAACTGTGTGAATGTGTGTGTAGCACATGTGTTTATACATGTGCAAGTCCATATACACACACTCATGGGGTGGGGATCTAAGGAGAAATGGGGGCAGAGTCCTGAACTGTCACTTTTAAAGTAACTTGGACTTTATTGTGAAGACAGCGGAGAGCCAGGGCAGGATTTTAAACAAAGGAGAAAGGTAATTAGATTTCTATTTTCATAGGTTTCTCATGGAAGCAGAGAGGAAAATGAGGCACCACCACTAGACAGTTTGCAATTTCATAGTCAGATGGTAAAGTATCTGTGCCGTGGTAATGTAATACGGAAGGTTAGATAGATATCTAAGGATGTTAGGAGGCACAGTCAACAGAATGTGATGTGTCAGAGGGAGGGTAGGTAGAGGGAGAAGGAAGGATCTTTGGGTGACTTCAAGCTTTTCCACTTGATTCAAATTCATGATGATAGTCCTTATGGTTGGGGATGAGTAGTAGTCCCTCTGAACACTTTTATTGTTAATTTTATTTATTTTTTCTTTTGGTCTATACAAGCAGTCCCTGGGTTATGAACAAGATAGGTTCTGTAAGTTTTTTCTTAAGCTGAATTTGTATGAAAGCTGGAAGAGGTACATTGACTTGTATCTGTAATATCCTCCATTTGTAAGTGCAAGTTGTACACAAGTTGTTTGTAACTTGAGAATTTACTGTCATAGTCTCTATTCCTAAATGCAAGTTGTACCGAAGTCAGATTTTTATAACTCAGGAACTGCCTGTATTTCAAATGGTGATAATGAAGATACTATCCCTTTAATGTTGCTTTGAGGAAACACAATGCCTGACATAATTCTATCTTATAAATGCTTTGGAATGTTTACATTAAATGATAAAGCACATGTCCGTTTGAAAAAGTGCATTCTCATGACCATTCTCATTGTTGGCTCTGTTCTGCCATTTCTCCTCAGTGCAAAACATTGTTAGACTCCAAGTCAGTAGTTTAGGGTCAGGCCCAGCACTCTATGTTTTAACAAGGCCTCCAGGAAATTCTGACACACATTGAAGTTTGAGAACCATAAGTGAGAGATAGAAAAATTTTGAATACTTGTATCAGCCTTTTAAAATTCACTCCCCCCCTTTTTTGGTCTTTACTGACATGATTATCTCTTCAGAGTGGAATGGCCTAAAACTACAATGCCATCCTCTCCTGGGGAACAGTTAATCATGTTTATTTTTTCCCCAGATAAAGAACTGTTAGATAATGGATAGCTCAGAACATTCCCTTACCTGTGCCTTTCTGCAAGGTCTGAAAATTTTGGGGGAACTCATCCTAGAAAAGTGCTGCATAATTCATTACTGAATATCACTACATTCACCTTTGAAGTACTTCCCTTGGGAAACTATGCACCTATATGGCAGCACCTTGTCCACCCTTCAAAGCAGTTTCAGCAATTTTTATGAAATGGCCATTAGAGCTGTCATCATATGAAGGGGTCTGACAAGTTCATGAACTTGCCACCCTGGGCTTACATTGGCAGCACTGTACAAACAACTCAGAAAGGTATCATAACCTTGGTATATCAGGGTCTCACAGCTGTGTTCATGTTGACCTGTGGCAGTGTCTTGTTTAGTTGCATTCATTATTGTTGTTGCATATTTTGTGTACCATACAATCATAGCTCTGGTGGTCATTCTAGGAAAAGAGTTCCAGAACTTCTTGAAGGGTGGACTAGTCACTGGCTTTAGTGTATAGGTTCCCAAGAGGAGTACTTGAAAGGTGACAATAGTGATATGCACCAATGAATATGTAGCACTTTTTGTAGATGAGTTCATGAACTTAATTGTTAGACATCATATATTTTCCTTAACCAAAATAATTGATAACTCGAATGATTAATATCTGAGTATTAAGAAAATGAGCTTTGGAGTAACAGTGATAGTCCTTCTCCTTACAAGAAAAATGGTCTTGAGAAACTTATTTAACATTTTTGCATTTTAGTTCCCACTGCAAAAAAAAAAGGACATTATACTTTTCTTTTCTTGAAAGTTGTTGTGTGAATTAGAAGTAAGAGTATATATAGAACTTTCAATGCAGGCCATGAATTAAATCAAATATTCAGTGAAAGGCCAGGTGCAGTGGCTCACACCTATAATCCTAGCACTCTGGGAGACCAAGGTGGGTGGATTGCTTGAGCTCATGAGTTCAAGACTAGCCTGAGCAAAAGTGAGACCCTGTTTCTACTAAAAATAGAAAAATAGAAAAATGAAGCAAGAGGATCACTTGAACCCAACTTGAGGTTGCTGTGAGCTATGATGTCACAGCACTCTCCCTAGAGCAACAACTTGAGACTCTATCTCAAAAAAAAAAAAAAAGGAAAGAAACAATATTCAGTGAAGAGTATGTATTGTTTTTATACCTTATTTTAGATATAGAAGGTAAAATTTTCATATTTTTTGCATTTATTAAAATTGAAAGAACTGTTTATCAGTTAAGATAAGAAAACATAAGAAAGGCAAATTTCCAAAGATATACATTTACATCAACATTAAATTACTATTAATAATAATCTCAGATATAAATTAAATGCTTTCTGTGTCCAGATACCATATTAAAGCTTAAATATGTTTATTTGCATTCAGCTATATAAAATAGAAACGCAGCTCTAAAATGATGGGAGTTTAATTTTTTAATGAGAGCTACCAAGGTTAAGTTACAGCTGGTATTGGTTTGGTATTAGCATATAATATCTGAGGTGTCTGCAGCTCTTTTTCCTGTTTCCTCTCAAGATAGCAAGATAGCCTTTCAGCTTCAGTTGTTTTATTCTCCCTTCAGCTTCAGCTATTATATCCTCTTTCCAAGCAGAAGGAAGGGAACCAAGGGCATGAAAGGAGCATGCAAGCTCAATGCCTCCCTTTAGAGGAAATACTCAGAAACCCAGCCCAAATCTTCTATAGGACTTACATCCAATTAGAGAGAAATGAGTCTTGTGGTCATCACCATTTGTAAGAAAGGGTAGGAAATAAGATTCTCTTTTTTGTCTTAAGTGTATACATTATTACTATAATACTACCCCAAACTTGGGGTAGGTTTAATAATAGTAGTAGTAATAATACTATACTAATATAATACTAGTTTGCATTAAAGATGTTTTAAAAAAAACATTTTAAAAGAAATTTTGACACATTTCCCAAATTTATTTTACCATAGCATACTTCTTCCCCTCTTGTATTATTGTTCTGTGAGATTGCTTTTGGAAATTATTGGTATAGTTAATATCTATATTTAAAAAAATGAATAAAGATATTTTCTGAAAACGGTGATTAGCTTTCTCCTCAGATTATCTAAATAAATTCTACTTTAATTTATTATGCTGTCAGTGTGTTTGGAGGTATACAAGATTTCAAAAAGTTATTAGTGTATTTTTATCTATAATATAGTGGAAGGCTGGGCGTAGTGGCTTATGCCAATAATCTTAGCACTCGAGGAGCCTGAGGCAGTGGATCACTTGAGCTCAGGAGTTTGAGCCCAGCCTGGAGTTCAAGACCAGACTGAGCAAGAGCAAGACCTTGTCTCTACCAAAAATAGAAAAATTAGCTGGGTGTGGTGATATGAGCTGATAAGTCCCAATTACACAGGAGACTGAGGCAGGAGAATCACTTGAACCCAGGAGTTTGAGTTTGCTGTGAGCTTTGATGACTCCATGGCATTCTACCCAAGGTGACAGAGTAAGATTCTCTCTTTCCAAAAAAAAAAATATATATATATATATATATATATATATAGATGGATAGATATACACAGAGACACATAATATAGTTGAATTGATGTGTAGCTGCTAAATATCTCTATTGAAAGAAGGAGATCTGATATCATTGGCCTATTAACTGATCAGTCTTACTCAATAAAAGAATTTAGTCAATTTAAAAAATGTTAATTCTATTATCAAGGAAAATATCTTGACATTTCAAAAAATGTTTATTTTTGAGTGGGTCAGAGAAAGGGTTCTCTCTTATTCTTAAAACTCTCTTAGATCCACAATCTTTCATAAAGGATCTTTTCATTAGTTTAAAACCATGTCAAGTTGATCTCATCTCCACTACAATTTTTAAGACTTTGAATAGTTGCCTTCAGTTTCTGTAATCTTGGCACATATGTTATGATAATATTAACGTAATATTCTTTGAAATATCTTGTACTAAGAGAAAAAGTCACTACTCATAAATGAAGGGCGTTGTATTTTGCACATTGATCAGATTAAATATGTAAAAAATGATTTAAGTAGTTTCTCTTTGTCTCCCTCAAAAGCACAGATGTTGCAAAGTAATCAATTACTAGTAATTTTATCTTCATCTTTCCTCTAAGAGAAGCAGAATTTTATCTCACTTGTTGGAAAAAAGCATCGCAAATTTTAAAAAGCTGATTCTCTAGTCTTTTTTTTTAGATTCACTTTGATGCCCTTGGTAAAATACCGTGGCATCATAGCTCACAGCAGCCTCAAACCCTTGGGCTCAAGTGATTCTTTTGTCTCAGCCTCCCAAGCGGCTGGTACAACAGTCACCTTCCATAATGTCCAGCTATTTTTAGAGACAGGCACAGCAACCTCAAACTCTTGGGCTCAAGTAATTCTCTTTTCTCAGCCTCCCACGTGGCTGGTACAACAAGCACCTTCCATAATGTCCAGCTATTTTTCGAGACAGAGTCTTGCCCTGACTCAGGCTGGTCTCGAACCTGTTTGTTCAGGTAATCCACCCACCTCGGAAATGCAATTCCCATCCACACATCCCATCTTATGCTGAACTCAGCCCATTTCTTGCATTGATGCCGAATGCATTGATGGCAGGTCTTGCACAAGCAGGTGGTATACTGTAGGTGCCCACTGATGCCATTAACAAAAAGCATTTCTGATATTTTTGTGGCCCTCCACAATTCTTAATTTTTCTGTATTATCACTTCTTGTTGACCCTTTTACAGATGAAGGAAATCAGGTACAGAGAGGATAAGTATAACATGTCTGTGGTCCACCCCCTGGTAAATAACTAGAACTCTGTGTTCTAGTATTCTTGTCCAAAGTTGTTTCAAAACACCAAAGAATAGTTTTGTGGGGATTTGGGAGGGTGTGTATGGGGTGTATGGGTCAGAAAGCAGACAAGTAGGAACAAGAAGCCAGTATCCAAAACATGGTCACAAGCCAAAATAGATGCAGAGAGGCTGACAAATGTAGTATTTTGGCTGCACATTTTGCTTCCCTGGGTAAAATTAATGTCCTGTTACAAGAAAGAGTGGGAAGATGAATGTTGAGTGAACAGTTAACACTGTCTGTTACAGTTAAGGATTTCTCTCTCTCTCTCTCTCTCTCTCACACACACACACACACATATATTTGAATATATAAACAAATAGAACAAATAGAGCATCTTGTGTGAATATCCTCAGCTGTTACTGTACTTAAGAACTTAACTAGGACAAGAGGAGAATAGTGTTATATTCCTTTTTTTTTACTCCTGTTATTTTTCTGTTCACATAATGTTTAAGTAAATATTTCAGCTGTCATTTTCCATTGAAGGGAACATTATGTATTGAATTTACATATAGCAATCGGTATTTTAATTCAGTCAAATATAGACTGAATATATGACCAGAGCTTTAACTTGGCCTTAGCTATGTGGCATGATCCTATTTACGTTTCTGTATACTTTTCATTAATGTTTCACACACAAAAAGGCATGCTTAGAAACAGATATACTTGCTTTAATATTGACAGTTCATACCATTTCTTACTCCTCTGGGCTTATCACTGTGAAAAACAATGAAATAAGGCCTGAGCCATCGCAAAGCCCAGAACTTGGTATTCATCATGTTTGCTACATGTGATAGAAAAGGAATTCTGCTTATTTTTATTTTTCCCACCTTTGTCCGCCTTCTCTAACAGGCTATACATCGATGGTCCATTTGGAAGTCCATTTGAGGAATCACTGAACTATGAGGTTAGCCTCTGTGTGGCTGGAGGCATCGGAGTGACCCCATTTGCATCGATACTCAACACCTTGCTGTGCGTCAGTTTGATATATTTTATTAGTCCAACTAGAGAAGTGCCAACATTTTAGACATCTCTATTTTTAGCATGAAATAATTCCTTACCAAATTCTTCTACTCATTGTTCAAGGAACTCCATTTACTGATTGATGAGGGAATAATTCAGTGACCCTCAATAGGTGATCTCTGACTCGAGCCGTGCCCTCTTGTAAAAATAAGTCAGTATCACAGTTATGCATTCCTCTGTCCTTTTCCTCCCTTAAAAGTCATTCACCACCATCATTCCTCTACCTCCTCATTAGTGTTAAGTAGTACTATTCATTCATTCAGTACTCAACATTTTTGAGTAAGTAGTACAGGTAATAGGAATATAGCAATGAATGAAAATAGACTTCTTACTATTAAAAAGCTTACATTCAATTGGGTCTGGTAAAAAATTAAGCAATGAGAAGTTTTCAAATAAAATTATTTCAGAAAATATTAGAACTATGATGAAAAAAAGACGGATTAATGAGATACAGAAATAAAGAGTTGGGATTATTGTTGAAGTATGGTCAGGGAAAGGTTTTTTAGAAGACAAACACATCATTTCTTGGTTTATTATTTGGCAAATTTACAATAGACCGGAGAAAAGAAATTTCAAAGGTGAGATTTCTTAACCAGGAAATACTCTTTCAGTTAGGATTGTTAGCACAAGTTAACTGATTGATATTAATTCTCATGAAAACACAAACAAAATGACAACAGGAAGTTACTCTCAAGTTTGTTTCATTTACTTTTCAGGTAAACACAATTTCCATTAAAAATCTGTTTAGTGAAGTACTGAAAAAGAAATAATAAGTTGAAGTGATGTGTTTGAATGATATTGTATTTCAGTTTTAAATGTTAGATGTGCATTTGGGAATTTCAAGAGATTCTTACAAAAATAACCATGCCAGAAATCATTTTTTTCCGACAACACTTTGCAAGTTATTTGGACACCTAATGTCGTAAAAAAAAGAACATTTTCTTAACCTCAAGCCTACTTTATAATTATAAATAGGGATCCAGACATGGAATTGAGTTGCTGGAATGCATTACATAGTACATGGTTGTGAAATCTCTTTCTTTAATGATTTTTAAGAATGGCATAAACAGCCAATTTTCTGGAATGGTCTTGGCTTATTTTGCCTAAAAGACGGGGCAAGACTGGATGACCGTGGGAGCCCTGTTTGGTGATAGAACTCACTGAAAATAGAGAACTTGTTTTTCTAAGACGCAGTGACCCATATTATTTTGATCCAGGATATTATTTTATCCTTGATCAGTTATGGGCTTCAGCTGGATGCAGATGATGGCATATTTGTGAATAATACTCATTAACACTTAAATTCATGAAGTATGTCATGTCTTTGAGTCAGTATGTTGCATAATAAATTCATTTGGAGTTAAGTGCTGTATCAGATGTTGGAATTTAAATATATGGTTTTTCTATTGGTTACTTACTAATGAAAAGTAAGTTTTTAAGACCACGGAGTTTCCTTTTTTTTTTTATTTTTAATCTTTCTTCTTCTTATTATTTTCCCATTCTAATTACTACCATGTTATTTTTATTTTAAAGGGATGACTGGAAACCGTACAAGCTTAGAAGACTATACTTTATTTGGGTGTGCAGAGACATCCAATCCTTCTGTTGGTTTGCAGACTTACTCTGTATGTTGCATAACAAGGTAACATTGGGATTGCTTTTAGTTTTGCAATTTTTTAATAATTTTCTTTCATATTACACTAGCAATAAATGCTTGCTATAGAATGAACTATTTGCATATGCAATTTATGCAAAGAAGTAGGAAGGAAAGAAGTAAGTCTCTACACTCCCCACAAAAAACCAGACATAACGTCTATTAACATGTAGGTACACATCTTTTCAGATATGGGTATTTGTGATTGTGCACATGTGTCTATGACTTATTTTAATATAAAGCATTAATTTCTGTGTTTTAACATAGAATGTTTAACTTAGAAATGTACACATGGCTTTAGGTGGTGAGGGAAGCCAGAGGGAATCAAAAGACACTTGCTATGATGCACGTATGGTACTTCCATCCTTTGTTCTGATAGCACTATCTCCGTCTCTGTCTTTAATATTTCCAGAATACACTGTCCTGTCACAAAGCAGAATGCCAAAAATCCAAAATTCTATATTTTAATTTTTATAATTCAATGTTAATTAAATGTTACCTGTAATATTTTATTCTTCTATTTATTTTTATTTTCAAATTACACAAGTAATATTCAAGTACATCGTTGCTACCGATATTTTAAACAATTCATATAATGTAAAATTCTTTCTTACTATCTTCTCTACCCAATCTATGTAATGAGTCGTAACTCATGCGTGTTCTATAAACTCTATCATACTATTTATATTGTTATACAAATTTCCCTTTAAACTTATTTCTAGGTCTTGAATATTTCTTTGGTATTAGTACAAATAGTGCTATCTCATTCTTTTAAGTGATGTATAGTATTTCATGGCATTGATGTGTTTAGTTTATTTAACAATTCCCTGAGGTGGGCTATTTAATGTTTTATTACAAACAATGCTGAAATGGATCTCATTATACGTGCCTCTTTGTACATGTATCTATTCAACCAGTCATTCTACCACTCCACAAATATTTATTAACTGCCCACTATTATTCAAGAACTATCCTAGGAGCTAGAGATACGTCAGGTAACAAAATTGTACCAAATTTCTGATCTCATGTAGTTTACATTTCAAGTGGGGGAGACAGACAAGAAGCCAATAAACAGAGAGGATGTCTGATCATGAGATTCCATTTAGAACAAACATAGGGAAAGTAGGGGTGAAGCAACGTAAGTAGTAGAAGGCACAGCGATTTATATTGCATGTTTGGGAACGCCCATCAAACAAAACGCTGTTTGAGGAGAAACAGCAGTAAGGTGGACCAATAAGCGAGACATTTATTTTGGAGAAAAATTTCAAGGCGAAAGAACCTGACTTTACCAGCAAAGGTCCTGATGCAGTGGTATGTTTGCTATGTTGGAAGAAAAGGAAGGTAGTCTGTGTGGATGGAGCAACGTAAGCAGGGGAAAGAATGGTAGGAGAATGAATTAGAGAGGTGGGGTGTGTGTGTGCTTTTCTAGAAAGATGTCGATTACATAAGGCCTTAGAATTTATGCAAAAACAAAATCAAAAATTGGTTCTGGATATATACCTGGAATAACTGAAAGCACAGGATTGAAAAGCTATTTTCACACCAATGTTCATAGGAGCATTATTCACAATAGCCAAAAGATGGATACAACCCAAACATTCATTGACAAGTGAATGGATAAACAAAATATGGCAGACACATAAAATGGAAGAGTATTCAGCCTTAAAAGGCAGGAAATGCTGACACATGCCGTAGCATGGATGAACCCTGAAGCTGTCATACAAAGAGAATTTGTTCACGAAAGAACAAATGTATGATTCCACTTATAGGAGATACTCATAAGAATATTTTAATTTGTAAAGACAAAAAGTAGAATGGTGGTTGCAAGAGTCTGGTGGAAGTGGGAAATAGGGAGTTATTGTTCCCTATTTTTTCCAGACTATTCATTTTTCCAGTTATATTTCTTGTCATACATATTTTTATTCAAAGGAAGTCAGTACTGAGTAAGGGTAAGGAAGGAACAGGAAAAAGGTCTGTTGTTTGTGCATAGCCTAAATCACTAATATCTTTTTTTTAAGAAAATCATATTCTTGATGAATAAACACCTAGGTAAAGCTAAAGGACTCTTAGAGAATAAAATAAAGACTATTTGGGGAGGACTTGGGAAATTATTAGTTTAATATAGTATTTAGCATGCTGTATTTTATATATAAAGATAACAGAGAATTATTCCCTTACACCATCATACCTAATTTACAGGGCAGGTTATACATAGATGTGTGTGTGTGTGTAAGATAAATACTCATTTGCTTATAGATATTGGCTGTATTAAGCCAGGGCATGTGTTACATTCTAGAATCACAAGTGTTGGGATTGTGGAAAATCTAAGTATACGGAAAGACTCTTCAGTAAGTCTGTTCATGTTTATGTCCCTCAGTTTTGGTACGAGAACAGGCCTGACTATGTCAACATCCAGCTGTACCTCAGTCAAACAGATGGGATACAGGTATGTGGTTGAATGTTACTGTACATTAAACAAGCCTCTTGATAATAGAAGATTTACTGTAGAAACTGTGCTGGAAAAAAAATGTCTGCAGGTGGTTTGAAGAAGTTTCCTAGAGTTAGGCCTCATTTGGAACGTGTCCAGAAAATTCATGGCCTGTCCTGGAAGTCAACCGTAACATCCCTTTCATTTGTCCTCCTCACAGGGGACTGGAGCAGACCTTTGGAGTCTATCCCTTTTCCTTTCACGATCACCTCAAATTCTCTGCCTCTAAAAATGCACATGAACAGTCTCGTGATTATTTTTTTTGTCAAGGAGAGGTTTTACGTGGAGAGAGAACATGAGCTTCTACACAATTCAGCTTATTTCCCCCAAAGGGAAATGAAATAATGGCCATAATGCATTGTTTATTTAATACACTGGGCACTGTGTTAAGAGTTTTGTGTACATTTGCTCATGTAACTCCAACAGATTAGAGAAGTTGATAACATTACTATCCCTGTTTTATGGAGAAATTAATATTTAGAGACAACATCTAAGAACTGGATAGGTGTATAAATCTGAGTGTGAATGATTATACGAATTTAATTTTAGTATTTTCCATCATACATTTTCACAATATTTTTCACTGCAAATTATGAGTTTATGTCAGTTACCTCAAAACTAATCTGACCTGTTTTAGTTAGTTAGATTTCTACCCTGCTTGGTATATAAAACGTATTTTAGTTTACTGTTCTCATGAAGTCAGTCAGTATTATTTTTTTCATGATTTGCTCTGACTAAGGTGTGGAGCGTAGTTTGCCTTTGCTTCTCAGTTCGACTGCCTGGGATTTAGATGCGTTCTTCTCTCTCAGCACTTCACTCTGACTTCTCACTATCAGTTTTGGTCTAATGATATAATGTTCTTTTTTTCCCCCAAATCTCAAGTAATTTATTTTCTTTTTAATTGTTTTATTCTTGATTATTATGAGTTCATAATAGTCATATACCTTTATAGGGTACATGTGATGTTTTGATACAGGCATATCATGGGATTAATTAAATCAGGGTAATTGGGGAATCCATCACCTCAGGCATTAATCACTTCTTTGTATTAGCAAAATTCCAATTCCATTCTTTTAGATAGCTTAAAGTACACCCAAGATTATTGAACTTATCATTGATAATAGTCACTTTGTTGTGCTATCAAACATTGTTCATCCTAACTATTAAATATATTTTTGTACCCATTAATCATCCTTCCTTTATCCCCCCTGTCCTCTACCCTTCTTCTTTTTTTTTTTTGTTTTTTTTTGAAACAGAGTCTCACTTTGTCACACTTGGTAGAGTGCTGTGGCATCATAGCTCATAGCAACATCCAACTCTTGGGCCCAAGTGATTCTCTTGCCTCGCCTTCCAAGTAGCTATTTTTAGAGACACCTAGCTATTTTTAGAGGGATTACAGGCGCCCACCACAACACCCGGCTATTTTTAGAGGCAGGTTCTCTCTCTTGCTCAGGCTGATCTCGAATCTGTGAACTCAGGGCACTCCACCACTTTGGCCTCCCAGAGTGCTAGGATTACAGAGCCACCACACCTGGCCAGAGATGTTCAATTTTACTGAAGACTTTTTCAGCATTAATTGAAATGATCATGTGGTATTTTTCCATTGTTCTGTTGATATGATGTATCACACTGACTGATTTGTGTACGTTGAACCATCTTTGCATCCCTGAGATGAATACCACTTGATCATGATGAATAATCTTTGTAATGTGTTTTTGAATCCACTTTCTTAGTAATTTTTTTTAATTTTTATTAAATCATAATTGTGTACATTGGTGCAATCATGGGGCACAATGTGCTGACTTCATATACAATCTGAAATATTTTCATTGAACTATTTAACATAGCCTTCAGGGCCTTTTAATCACTATATG
>CAUYRH010145329.1:0-38449 GCA_963574655.1 Perodicticus potto
TGCTTGCTCCATTCTGTTACTGAGGGATTCTACTGAATTTCTTAGATCTTTGAGGGCTGCAACTTCTTGTCTCAATGTGTCAAAATCTTTGGTCGTTTTGTCTTTGAATTCGTTGAATTCTTGAGACATCTTTTGGGTCATCTTTTGAATTACTGCTTGAAATTCTAATTCCAGCTTTTCCTCCATTCTGCTGATCTTATTTGCAATGCAGATTCTGAATTCAATTTCAGACATCTCAGCCATTTGCCTATGCAGGAGATCTTGTGCTGTGTTTGCCTTGTTACTTGGACATGTTGGTCTACTCTGATTATTCGTATTGCCAGAGTTTTTCTGTTGCTTCTGCCCCATGGTTGTTTTTCACTGTTGCGTCTGGCCCTTCAAGTGGTGGACTCAGGGCCGTGCGGTTGTGCGGGAAGTTTTTGCCTGGTGGTGGGCCTGCAAAGAGGCCTGGCAGTCACTGGTGGGGTCCCTGGAAGAAGGCTGGCCTGTGGAGGCCCCATGGGTGACAGGAGGAGGCCCCCACAGTTGCCAGGAGTGACCCTGGCCAGGGGCCTGGCAGTCATGGGTGGATTCCCTGGCAGAAAGCAGACCTACAGAAGCCCAGCAAGTTTGGGATGCATGGCCAGGTGGTTGTTGGGGGAGTTCCTGGCTAGGAGCAGGACTGAAGAGGCCTGGCAGGTGCCAGCAGAGTCCCTGGCAGAAGGCTGGCCTGCAGAGGCCCTGTGGGTGCCACGTGGAGGCCTGCACAATCGCTGGAGGAGTTCCTGGCTGGGGGCAGACCTGCAGAGGCCAGGCGGTCACCAGCAGAGTCTCTGGCAGACGGCAGACCCGCGGAAGCCCCGTGGGCACAGGTGTAGGGCCAAGCAGTTGCTGGGAGCATTTCTGGCTGTGGGCCGCCCTGCAGAGGCCTGGAAGTTGCAGGCAGAAGGCAGGCCTGTGGAATCCCTGCAAACTCGGGTGTGGAGCCACACTGTTGCCAGGGGATTTATTCACCAGGGGAGGACCTGCAGGGGTTCTGCAGGTGCCAGGTAGAGGCCTGTGTGGTCGCCAGGGGAGTTCCTGGCTGGGGGAAGACCTGGAGAGGCCTGGCGGTCACCAGCAGAGTCTCTAGCAGACAGCGGACCTGCAGAAGCCCAGCAAGCACGGACGTAGGGCCAGGCAGTTGCCAGGAGCGTTTCTGGCCCTGGGCTGCCCTACAGAGGCCTGGCCGTTGCAGGCAGAGTTCCTGGCAGAAGGCAGGCCTGCAGAAGCCCTGCAAGCTCAGGCATGGAGCCGCCTGGTTGCCAGGGGATTTAGTCGCCAGGGGCGGACCTGCAAGGGCCCTGCAGGTGCCAGGCAGAGGCCTACGTAGTTGCTGGGGGAGTTCCTGGCTGGGGACAGACCTGGAGAGGCCTGGTGGTCCCTGGCAGAGTCTCCAGTAGACAACAGACCTGTGGAAGGCCTGTGAGCATGGGCATAGGGCCAGGCAGTTGCCAGGAGCATTTCTGGCTGTGGGCTGCACTACAGAAGCCTGGTGGTTACAGGCAGAGTTCCTGGCAGAAGGCAGGCCTGTGGAAGCCCTGCAAGCTCGGGTGCGGAGACGCTCAGTTGCCAGGGGATTTAGTGGCCATGGGCGGTCCTGCAGGGGCCCTGTGGGTGCCAGGCAGAGGCCTGCGTGGTCTCTGGGGGAGTTCCTGGCTGGGGACAGACCTGGAGAAACCTGGCGGTCGCCGGCAGAGACTCTAGCAGACTGCAGACCTGCGGAAGCTCCACAAGCATGGGCATAGGGCCAGGCAGTTGCCGGGAGCGTTTCTGGCCATGAGCTGCCCTGCAGAGGCCTGGCGGTTGCAAGCAGAGTTCCTGGCAGAAGGCAGGCCTGCAGAAGCCCTGCAAGCTCGGTCACGGAGCTGCACGGTCGCCAGGGAATTTAGTGGCCCGGGGCCAGCCTGTGGGGGCCCTGCGGGTGCCAGGCAGAAGCCCACGCGGTCGCCGGGGCAGAAGTTCCTGGTCAGGGGCAGACCTGCAGAGGCCTGGCGGTCGCTGTCAGAGTTTCTAGTACATGGCAGACCTGTGGAAGCCCGGCAAGCTCGGCGCTCAGGGCCAGGCACTCGCCTGCGGCTTTCCTAGCCAGAGGGGAGGGAGCCTCGCTGCAGCCCCACCTTTAGTCTTTTCCCAGTGGGGCTCTTGTACTGGCAGGCGGGGGTGGGGGCACTGCTCAGGGACCTCCTCCCTCAGTCTCAGCGGGGGTTAGGTTTCTGGTTTATCAGGTAAGGGGGGAAGGGTGTATAGTAAGTTCAGAATGGTGGAGAAAACTTTAGTTCAGTTTTTCTGCCTAGCAATAGAGTTTTCAGAGTCACACGGGGTGTTCAGGGGAAGCCCACCTCACTTCCCACAGCACTCTTCCGTGGGGTGAGACAAGAGGTCCACAGTTCACCGCTTGTCTGTAGAAAACTCAGAGGAGCAAAAGAAGAGAATAAAAAGAAAAGAAACAGAAAAGCAAGAAACTCAGAGGTTTCTTGGGGGAGGGGGCGGGTACTCTTCCTTTCAGATGAATTTTGTACCTAAAGCGTGCATTCTTGGTGTTGTAGCCAGTCTCAGCAGAGGTTATCCGCAGAAATCACTTCTCTCTCTCAGCTGGGCTCCCAGTATTCAGCTTAAGTGTGCAGTTTCTGGAGGTTATCTTCCCTTTTGGACAGGAGCCTTTTTTGGAAGCTGCTTCCAGTCAGCCATCTTGCTCCTCCCCCTGCCAAGATTTTTAATTACGATTTTCCTATATTTGTATTGATGCTTCCTTGGTCTGCTTTGCTTCTTACAGTCAGCCAATAATTGTGATGCACAGTTTTATGAATTTTTGCAATGTTTTAATCAGTTCTGCTCATTTCTGGCCTCCCAGACCTCCCTTCATCAGTTATATTTTCTCTCCTCTTAAATTTTTTTTAAACATATTTGTACACTTCCATTTTCCTTGTGGCATTATCCCTATAAACTTGGAGTAACATATCCCTGATTTCACATACAGTCTTGCCAAGTTTAACAAGAAACTTCCTGATGTTTACTGCTCTAATTTAAGCTCCGACATTGCAGCAGCACACAAAAACATGCAACAACAATAATGAACGCCACTCCTCAAGACATGGCCACCCATCAACATGAACACAATTATGAGACACTGACTTCCCGAGGTTAAGAAACCTTTCCAAGTGGTTGGTACACTGCTGCCAATTTATGCACAGTGGCAAATTCATGAACTTAATTGTCAGACCTCACATGTAACAGCTGCTAAGATTGTATATTACCTGCTTATTATACATATTGTTGACTATCTCCTTCCCTGAATGCAGCCTCCAAAAACCACAGTTCTCTATTTGATTTGTTCCTTGATATATCATAAAACAATGGACTTTTTTAGGTCATTCAAAAGTTTTTGTTGAATCTAAAAAGAAATGACCATAAAAAGCATTCACCTAAAAAAGACAAGAGACATATTGTCACTACTTTTATAACCTATTACTTTATAGGTTCTAAACAATTGAAATTAATCCAGAAAAAGAAGTCATATACAGTTGACCCTCCATATTTGTTCGTTCCACAACTGAGGATTTAACCAACCTTGGATTGAAAACATTTGGAAAAAATAAATTGCACAAATTTCCAAAAAGCAAAACTTATTAACATTGGGTAATACAATGAATCCACAGGAATGAATTATCAGCAATCTAGAGTTAATTTAAAGTATGGGCCACATGGGGATTATATGAGGACCATGTTGCTTATCTCTGTGTTCTGGTATCACAAGATCTATGCAGAGACCTTTTTTTTTTCCTCATCAGCTTTTGTCATCTTTTGTGTATTTACTGTGTGGCCCAAGACAACTCTCTTAATGTAAAGCAGAGAATAAAGAAGATTTGACACCCCTGCAGGACTACAGTACATAAAATAGGATTGTTACTTTGGAAACAAAGAGATTTAAGTAATAAAATTATTTTAAAAACATAATGAAAACAATCAGTTAAAATTTTATTCAAGAAATCAGAGTAAAGATCTGCAAAATAAAATGAAGACTCCAAAAGATGAGAACAGTTGTACTGAAAGCAGAAATAATAGTAGAAAGACTACTGTTTTTGACGAATAAAGTAAAACAATATTAAAGGTTAAACTGTACAAAAAATAAAGCCAAGCTAGTCAAGAAAAAAGTAGCATTTCCCAAAGCTAGTCAAGAAAAAAGAATAAATACAAATACAAAAAATTGAAAGCAGATCATATAAGACCTTTTTTTAACATAATGGACATTATGTATATACAAATTGATAAACACATTTCAATTAAATGAAAAACATCTTGAATATATAAAGATGTAGTGTTTCAAGATTACATTAAATAATCTGAACAGTGCATATGTGAAGCTAAAGAACATCTCATCTGTATGGTTATGGAGTTAATTCTTAAAGTTTCAATGAACAGATCATTCTTATACATCAACAGCTTAATACAGAAAATTGGGGGAATCTCTACTGTTGCATAAATCACGAGGAAGGTTATATGGGTCACTCACCTTTGTCTACATTTAATTTTCTTCTTTGGCTCTAGTATGTTCAGACTTTATATTTTCCCTAGGCTGATGTTGGAAATTTATATTCTCTAGTATTAATGTAATAGTTTTGAATTTATTGGTAAATAATGCTGCATAGTATTCTTTATTAATTTCATTATTGTTTTTGTTTCTGAAGCCTTTTTATATAATATAATTATATGTCTTGTAATGCTTTGTTATTTATGCTCTTTCTTCCCCTCATTCTGGTCAAAATTTGTAAACCACTTGTCAATTTTTTTTTTTTTTTTTTAATATCATGAAGTCAAAGTTTCTCTTTTGTTCACCATGGAAACACAGTTGACACCCAGTAGTATTACTGGGAACAGTGGTAGGAACATAATGTGAACTTAATGAACTCTTTCCATAGGAAGACAAATGTCTGGCTACAGTTCTGAGAAAATACTCTTTATTATTCCCTTAAACGTTACTTCCTGTCTATCCTCTCTCTCTCCCTATCTGGACACTGTGGCACTGCCTTTCATTCCACATACAAGTGAGGAAACTCGACTATGTCATACACCTTGCTCAGATTAACAAACTGTCCAGTGGAAACACTGAGCAGGGCATGCATGGTGCCATCATGTTGGTGCACTCCCATTTGCCTGAATCACTAAGTGGGCACGTGGCAGAGAGCTGCTCTGAGTAGTAGACTGGGCATGTAACAGATTTGTGAGACTGAGAAGTAAAACTTATATGTGCTGAGTCACTGAGATTTGGGAACTATGTTTTTAGGCAAATACTAACTCTAAGAAAAATATATCCCAACTTCTGAATTAATTCTTTTTCCCCTATATGTTTTCTTCATCATTCAGTTTCTTTAACTCTATGTGTTTTATTATTTTAGAAGATTTCTGCCAAATTTCCTGAACAAAAATCAGGTATAAATATTTTGCTGTTTATTTCAACTACTATTTCTGTTTGTATTCAATATAAGTAATATTTAATTTTTATAATATGTAGTATTTAACAATTTTGTATGCATATGTATACATATGTATGCATATGTCTCTTGGAATATAAATGTATTCATTTTAGAACTGGTTGTAACTGTTCTATAGGCTTTGTTTTCTCTAATAATAATTATACCGTTTGTCTAAGGTTGCACCTATTTATGAGCAAATTTATGTGCAACTTCCTTTTCTCAAATATTTTGTAATTCCAGTGAGTCGGTCACAGACCGTTTCCTGGTTCTGCTTCTGGAGGTGTGCTTGCATCTTAAGGCATGGTGTCCTCCCATGGTTGCCTTGGCTCATTTCCAGTGAGAATAAAGAATGAGAAAAAGGAAGCATTCCCTTTCCTCCACTCTTAAGTGGAGGAGGGTGTCCAGGTGGCAATCCTTTGGGTGTGGGTTCTTCCTAGACATCATTAGCTTCCCCTTCCCCTACAGATTCTCCTGTATCCACTGTCTTATCAGACTTGCCTGACCTATGATTTTGTGTACACGGTGGGCATGCACATGTACACACTTAAGATTTTCTCCAGTTGAAGAACAGCATCTCATCTTCATGTTAGTCACACCTTAATTACTATTGTGCCTAGATTCCACCACTGTCAGGCAAGAACTTCATTTAGGAAACGTTATTTTTCCATGATCAATTTAAGAAATGAGTTGAGGGGCACAAAGAGAAACCAACATCATAAATTCTTCCTTGGATTTTTCCCTTCAGATCTTTTGTCCATAGACTAACTCAATACTGCCCTTTCAGATAAAATTTCAGGGAGATCCAGAAACGTTTTGTTGTTGTTGTTACATAATAGGCAATTCCTTTTTCCAGGTATGTAAAAATCTAAGTCAAACTAATAATGATATGACAATTGCCTGAACTCTAATCTGATTCACTCATCTCTCGCCCTCCTGCCTGCTTTGTTCTGGATGCTTCCTAGTCAGGTTCTGGGACAGGGAGAGGTAAGGAAATCGTGTGTAGGGTTTTCCATTGTGATCTAGCAATGGAGCCTTCTGGGTATTATACAGTTTCAAAAATGACCCTTTCTTTTGTGGGTAGCAGCCACTGAGATTTTAGACATTGAAACTGCAGTTCTTAGGCTATGGGACATAATCTTCTCCAGCTGACCACTTAAAATTTCTCCATTCCTCTGGGTTCCTGGCAACATAGCTCTCTTATTTAGTTTGGGTGAGTTCACATTTTTCAAGTGTTCTTCTTGGGCAGTTTCCCTTTGAAAATAACTCCAGATTGGCTTCCTCATATGGGCCCACATCTGGTTCCCAGGAAAATATGTCGTAAGTAGAAAATAGTTTTCTCTCAATATCCTTCTTTCTTTTTTCTCTGCTAGCTCAAGTCAATCAAATGCCGTTAGAACTCACCTATGAAAGTTAAACACTTATGCCCATGTTCTAAACTGCAGAGAACATGAAGCTAAGCTTGCCAAGTGCTTTGAAAATAGCTGTAGGTATGCAGTAGGTTCTTCTTCCCCAAACCCCTGCTTCTCTCAAAAGGAACACTGACCACTATCTTCAAAGAATTCCTCTCCCAGGAACCTCTCCTGTCAGTTCTTATTACAGGTTAATAAGAAGGA
The DNA here is from genome assembly GCA_963574655.1 of Perodicticus potto. Taxonomy (NCBI): domain Eukaryota; kingdom Metazoa; phylum Chordata; class Mammalia; order Primates; family Lorisidae; genus Perodicticus; species Perodicticus potto. The sequence goes on from CAUYRH010145329.1 coordinate 7,106, forward strand.
ACAGATGCCAGAACATTCTTTATAATTTCTAAGCAAGCCCTTTACCCAAGGTTTATTATCACACTTTGAAAGAGGCAAGTATTCTTGGCAATTATTCTCTTATTTGGGGATCTTAGTTGAAACTGACACAGAAGGAGACAGATTTTAATATTTATTATATTTGTCAAAAGTTTCAATGTGATCTCATCTTCCACATATCTAGTAGGAATTTTCATTTCATATTTTGGTCAATTAAGAGTTACTCAGCTTCTTTTTCTTCAGTTGTGGTTTATAAAATAAATATCATTTCCAGGGATCTAGTAGAATGGAAGATTATAATAATGGGCTCAGTCTATAATTTTTAAATAAAAGTTTATAAGTGGATTTATTGCTCATTGAATATGGTAATTTTTCTTCCAGTTATCTACAGCTTTTATCATGACCAAGAAAGTCTCAAAGCACTTAAGTCTGTGAATAAATCCACTCCATTAAATAGATTACCTATTATGTGCCAGACACTTTTTCAATGTTCTGATTCTCAAGGACATGACAAAGTATCATAGATAGAGATACTGGCACACCCACCTCAAAACATAAGAGAGAAATAACAAATAACATCCCCCCAGTCATAGCACAAGGAATACCAAAACAGACCAGGGTATGTTTTGGAGTGATCAGCAGGAAGCAGCATCTTAAGCACAGAGACTTCCCTGGATATTCCCTTATGCTTCTTGACACTTGGTCTTGGGTCAAGTGTTCAGTCAGATCGTTTCATTCCTAGTTGAATCAGAATTCTGGAAGCACTGCCAAGTTTAGAAAGGAGCCATAACTTGGAGCTGTTGGAGTTAGTGGTGTAGAATTTCCTTCAGCAAAGGCAGTGAAATCCGCTGCCTTGTAGCATTTGATCTTTTCTGACGGTCATTTAAGACATTAATGTTGTTCAGTTGATGTTCAGTCTATTCGTTAAAGAACTAGGTGGCTTACAACTATAAGTCACATTAACCTTTAATCTTTTCTGAGAATTCCGAAAAGTTCCTCAATCATTGCCCTTTTTTGGTTGAGGTTTTGTTACACTTTGTTGGGGTAGCATTATGTTGGTATTATGTCACAAGTGGTGTGATATCTAATGGGCTATAGTGTTCCCTGCCATCTAATACTATGTCTGGTGGGGCTACACAATTAACCATGGTGATTCAGTTTAAAAAAATTAACTGCCTTTGTGCTCAACCATTTGAAAACAGTTTGGACTGGTGGTAAGTGTAGAATTAAGTCAAAATAGAATCTCTAGAATATCTCCACTTTTAGGTTCCTTTTTTTTTTTTCTAAATGGAAGGCAAATTTTATATCAACTCAGCTCCATCGTTATACTTAGATTTGGAAAATAATCCTCTCCTTTACCAGTCTGACAGCTGTAATCAGTTGCCAGTTTCCTGTAATGTGCAAAGCTGGTACATGAGACCTAGATGTCAGAGAGGGCCCAGAGAAACCACTTACGCGTTCCTGGAGCAAGGACACCCAGGAAAGCCAGTGAGTGGATATTTCCAAGTCTAAGTCTCTTTTCTTAAGAAACAATAATGATAGTGCTAAATTACTCATCCCAAGGCCTCATGCTACAGTGCTGAATTGCAATGAACCTGTCCGCAGTGCCTGTGGAGTGATGGCATTCCCCTGTCTCATTACAGGGAACTCTACTTTGTCATTTAACATTTATCAGAGTATGCAGCATTGTAAGGAATTTTTCTTTTTTCAGTTTAAATACATGAATGTAACAGCAAGTTGAAGTCTTCCTTATTTTCCAGAGGATGGATAGGGACATTCATTCATGTTTGCACATATGGGATAAATACTTCTAAAATACCGGCTGTATATCAACATGATGTCATTTGTTAAGACAGACAATAGAAGTACTGGTCATGATCTCAAGAGTGGAGATGCTTACATTCAAATCTATAAACGCATCTGAAATTTCCTTTAAATTCACTTCTTAGTGGGCATCAGGGCATCAGACATCACTTTTTTGATCACTTACGTTGCAGGGATCATGTTAAAAATCCTTAAAAAAGATCAGTCCACTGGTTGCATTATATTTACAAAAACACAGTTTACAAGATTTAAAAACTGGGTCTCATAGGTTAATAGCTTCCTCAACATAATATGGCTAGTAAGTAAAGGACTAACATGGTTAGTAAGTAAAATGACACAAGCTAGGACCTCAATTTAGGATTGTTTTACTTAAAGTTGTTTCTTTTAATCTTCTACTTTACTTTGTCTCTAAACTACCAAGTCAAAACTGAAGTTCTTGCACACTTAATGTAAAGCAAAAGGCAAAGCAGTAAGGGGAGAGATCAGTTGAAAATATCACAAAGGCACCCTCTACATCAGGAGCCTAGAAAACAGGATATTATTCTCTCCTTATTCCTTACATACGGAAATGGATTCCAGTCCTGAATCTTTTCTACCTAAATCTTTATTAAGAGTGTTTCTTCCTCTTTATTCTTATTGTTTATTTTAAATCCATAGCTTCCTAATGTGTTTCTCTGCTTCAAATTTTGTACCCTTGGTCTGTATTTAGATTTTCATATGATGCTCAGTCTAATATATAAATTGACCAATTCCCTCTCATGTGGAGAACCTGCTTGTAGCTTTCCCTCCTTTGATTCAATGTCTCATATATGACATGAGATTCATCCCCATGCCCTATGTCCTGACCCACCCTTGAATCCTACCAGAGTCTCTGATAGTACAAAGACACACGTGTTTTATTGCATACAACCTTTTATTGTACACATCTTTTAGTCTAAATATTTTCTTCCTTTCTTCTTGGATTCTAAAATATTTCTCTGTATTTCTAATACACTTAGCACACATCTCTATCTTAGTGTTTCCCAAGTAAGATCTAATATTTCCATGTTTGCATTTTTTTTTCCTAGCAAGCTACACAATATAAGTTCAGGGACTCTTACAAATATGATCCCTTAATGTCTAGTCAAAGATATAAACAATGAAAATGTATTAAGCAGAATTTAAAACATATGGCAGCAAACAAGCAAGCAATAGCAAAAAGCAAAACCAACAAGTAAGACATTTTTAAGTTTTTCTAGTAGAACATGGGAAATACTTTCAAAAAATTGGCAAGCAAACCAAAAAAAAAGGTACTTTTTCCAGGTTTATCACACTGCTTCCACTTGTTATATGACTTCATGCCAACATGCAATGATTTGGAGTGGGTCTCAGTGTCCTAATTACATCGTTAAATGGTTGTATGGAATGATTCTTGGACATTATTCAAGGCGCAAAAGTCCTTGGTTACCACACTAACTACCTTGCACACTAGAAATGATATCTCAGGAGATATAATTCTTTTAGAGGCCATGGGTAAGAATTGAGACAAGATGTACACATAAAGTAAAAGCAAGACACACTAAAAATTCTGTTTTATCATCAAAAATAGACTGGGTCTCTGGACCCAAGTATCTACTCTAAAATGGTATGCTTCTAGGCAGAAGGAACTAATCAAGAAATGTAAATAGGAAACTATAAGTAGGCACTACAAGTAGAAAGCAAACCCAAACATCAGGACTACACTATAGCGTTCATGCATTTTTAATGTCTTTTCTTATTCTACCTGAAAAATTACCAGAATGCTTATGCATTCTACTTGTATACCTAATGAGCTTATTGAAACTTTACAGGGCTGAAGACTCAAGGGCGGCCATCCTTGGCTCCAAGAAGCATTGCTTCTTTAATGACAGAAAGGTTTACATAGAGAAACAATATCAAATATGGCCCTGGACCACACATGCAAAAATCCCTCATTAATGTGGTTGGACTGTTGGTTTTCTGGAGCTGGTAAAGTTCTCCCTTCTCTAGCTGTAACATACTGAAGTTGCTGGTGTTGGAAGCTGTCTAAACGATTTATGAAAATAGAAATGCAAGGTCTTATACACACTGTATTTCATCAATTTACCCAATTAGAAGGCTAAGATTGTAATGATAGAATTTGGGGACTTTATGTGCTGGTGGACAAAAAGAAAATACAATTTTTTTGTAAATGTTTATACTTAAAGGTATAAGATCTTAGTAAGGTAGAATTTGGTCAAAGTCATCTGATTCCTGAAACTAGAATCCTTTTGACATTATTAAGAATCAATTCAGCATTGTTTCCGGAGGTATTGCCACGGTCCCTTGGTAATTTATCCAGGTTGTGTTTACAGCCTCTTTGTAGATGAAGTATAAATGGGACCGATTTAGATCAAGGATAGCTTTAAAACTAATGAGTGGATCTCAGAGACAGACTAAAAAAAGCTTTACAAGAAATTTTCTCAACTATCTTCTCTGCATATGCTCAGTGTTAAAAGCACTTAGCAGTTTCTAACTAACCTTCTTAAGAACAAAGAGATAAAAATGGGGAGCACATTTATTAAAGACTGGGTAACAATTTCATGGAATTACACAGGTATAACTAAAAATGCACAGTTTACTGCAGAATCGAGTCTCATAAATTTGTCTTCAGAAAAGGATGATTTTGCTATAAAAATAATAAAAGTCACAATTAAAAAAAATCATTGTTGAAGGATTTGTTAAAAACAGATCATGGGTCTCAGCTTTTAGTGAATTTATTTTGAAGCTCCTGAAGCAGAAATTACAAATTTTTACATTCTAATGAGTGAACTAAAAACATATATTTCAAAGCAAATAGCACTCATAAATTACATTTATGACACACGAGGTTGCTGACTGCTGTGCGGGGAACACGGAGTAATGGTGCTAATATGCACTCTAGCTTGATTTTCTCAGTTCCCAACATGCTCTAAACTACACATCTTTAAATGGCAGTTATATTTTAATTAATGTGATTATGTGCTGCCATTAGCAAACCCTCCCCCAGCACATTTCTCCTGCCAGGCCCATGAATGCCAGTAAACCATTAACATAAAAGGGCTGTTTGCTTATTAAATTCATCTACACAAATAGGTGAGGGTTGCAATTGTTGATTTGCCACTGAAAGAACAGAAGGAGAAGGAGTTGCTTAGTGCTTGGCAGTTGCAATTATCTGGTGTAATTAAGTCTAATTTATAATCCCCCCCCAATGAGAAAGTAACAATTTTTGTTAATTAACAAGAGCATTTGTAAAGCTCGTTAACTCCATCACTCACAGCCCGCCTGGCAAAATGGGAGCATACGGCTATTACGATGGGACATGTTGCATTTGTGTATTTGCGTATTAATCTGTTTGGAAGGTCTAATGATTGAAATGAGAGCTAGAAATGGATGTTATATTACGGAGAAAAGAAGATCTACTGTTTTCATCTATCTTTACAGCAACGTGAACGCTTTATCATTATCTTCTGCATACGGTTTCTTTATTCCGATACAGCACTCCACAGTGCCTCATACCATCATGCCCTAAGCCTGCAGGGTACAAGAGCACTTATCTTTCCTGATGACTGTTGAATCATTTAAAACAAGTTATTAGTGAAACAATTAAAATGATATTGGTTCACAATTGTATTTATAGCTGGCAGGCATAATGGAACATTCTGAATAGCGGTCGGGGGTTCTCAGAATGGATGGAAAATGCTGTTAATCAGAGACAAGGGAAGCCTCTAAAGAAACCTAAATTGCAAGAGCACTTTAATTGTATAGGAGCATTTCATTTAATTGAGAACAAAAGTAAGGTAAAAATCATATTATCAATGTTTTATGAACACGAAGAAATGGGAAAATTACTATGTCATTTGTCACAGATCTTCTTTGGAAGTGAAAATTTAAAAGAACAGTCTTTTAACTTTAACCAGAGCAGGCCAAATACATCATCTTGCTGCACATTTTTATGCTCAAAGGGAACACCAAAGTAAAATATCACAAATAAATTAATTAACTAATAAATACAGAGGACGGCATGGGGCCGACTACCCCACATGCATGGGAGGATTCCAGTCAGACCTAGAGATTGTTAAATGGCCAGAAAGGCAAAGGAGTTTGTCCTTGTACAGCTCCGTTCATGATTCTTAAGAAGTTATTGCCATCAGATTACCTGTGAGAATATTATTTCTTTCTTGCGTTTGGTGGTAGAAGTTCCTGGAATCTATGAGAGATGAATGACAGCATATAAGTAGATGAATAGCAAACTTCTTTCACATAAATCAATTCCTCTTAAACATGCCTTGACTGGAATTGTGAATGGGAACTGTCAATCACACCAAATTGTGCATGGGGGGTGTGCTTGAAGGAAGCAGAAGTAGAATAGTAGAGTTAGCATAGGCAACAGTGAACGGGGTATTGATTGTAAGAAACAAGGCTCCCAGAGTTTTTTCTTTAATAATTTGGGAACTCTGATTTATTACGCCAATTTATTGTACCAATGAATTGGTCTAATTGAGTGCAAATAGATTTATTCTGGGGTTGTATTCAAAATGTAGACTTCCCTCCCCCAAGACAGACAGTTTTAATGTTATCAACGACTCAAAATCTTTGATTGGTTTGGACGTGAGTATAAAAAGTCCAAACAGCATTAAGTATATAGCACTATCATCCTAACCATTATAAATACAAAATGGCAATTGTGTGGGCAAGTATACCACAGTTATGGGACAGAAAACAAATTTGTGTATACAAGAAGGATGGAGGGTGTAAATTAAAATTGTGACATGAGGTTTTAAATGAGGAAATAATTCAATGACAGAAAGACTGAATTTGTTGAAAGGATTGCACCATAAAAATCATTGAAAATTTAAGGATACAAATTACCCTTAAATATTCTTATTATCAAGATTTGAATCCTAAAGAAATAAATTACCTTAGTAACAAGTAATGTTTGCATTCTTTCTTCATATCACATATTGATCTAAATGAATAAATTAATTTTTAAAACTATAAACCTTCCTTAAAACAACTCTATAAAATGTTAGTATTCTCATTATATCAAGTAGGATATTCAAGTGCAAAAAGTTTATGGAACTTTCCTAATGACAAAAGGCTAGCCACTGATAAAAATTCTTTCCAAATTGCTTGGACAGGTTATATTATAATATATGAAATTGAATATTTGGACTTGTATATTGATTCTATTCACATATTTTGTTTTATTGAGAAATATTAACAAAATAATTTGAAATGACAGTTTCTTTACATTTGTTATAAAATCATAAGGTAACCATAAAATTTATGTAAAGGCAGAATAATTTTGAGTGTTAACAGGGCAGATAAATAATTAATGTTTTGCTGGTTGCAGTTTTCCGGCTGTTGACTTGTGTAGTGAGCTGGGTGGCAAGTCTGGGAGAGACAGGGTAGGTAGAAAAAATGATTGAAGGATGTAAGTTAACTATCCCTTGATCTTTCCTCATTCCGACTTCCTCCTACTGGTACCACCCACATAGGTGCATAGAGCATTCTGGTTCCCTAGTAGCATTCTAGTTTATAGGGAAAATAGCAAAAATATGACAGGCTATAGCTACCTTCTGATTATTCTGTCAATAGATTTGAACTGATTTAAGTTTATTGTTATTGCAAATACCAAAGTCATTATCCACACACTTAACTATTAAAATAGAGTTTGCTGATTGTTTTTGCCTTAATATTTCCAAATTGAAATTCACTGTACTAAATAATGAAGACTGATAGTATAGGAAAATTGTTAATAATTTGTAATGTGGTGTTTAAAATTTACTCTTAGAAGCATATAGAAAAATCTATTACATTTTTATTTAGTTAGATTTTTATCAAAATTCCAATGCAGTTATTATTGTATAAATGAGAAAAAGAGAAAATTATTAAATATACTTAATGTAAATCCATGATGATGGGATAAACCTTGAAGACCATTTCTACTGGGCCTATATTGATAAACAAAACAATCTGAATATTACAAGTAGTCTATTTATCTTTCATATTTACCTTATGAAGAGGTAGTAAAACCCAACCTTTCATGATAAAGAGAAACAAATTAGTTATACCTGGGTTTTATTTGTTTTTCTTAAAGTATTCCTTGCAAGTATTCCTTGCATGTTTTTCTTAAAGTATTGCCTTTTTAACAAGGGCAATTACAAATCTACTATCACTTTAAAGAATGTAATGAGATAAAGTTCACCATGATCTAAGTTCAGATCTTGATAGAAGGAAAGGGATTCTTTTTATTTGTCTATCATGTTAATTGAAATGTGTTCAGTAAATAAGCAACAAGATACAGGTTTAGTTAAAAAGATGTTAACTAAAGAAAGAGAAAAGTCTTTTAATAGACTGTTAAACACTAAGCATTTATTGAATCTCTTGGTCTGAGAATTTTAGTAATGGTGAAGAATTATATGTATTGCCTTTTTGGAATCCCAGGAAAAAAAAATTAGATAATTAAAGAAAACGTCCCTTTCATCTGAAGAGTTTAAAAAATGCTTATTGAACTATACATTTTAGCTCATCAGCTAAAAGGAGATAACCCAATAGTTAAGATCTTACTGACATGTTAATCATTTCCTGAACATTATGCTATATTTTATCTTAAAATACATTTTAACCTTTAAAATTCTATCATTTTAATGAATGCTTTCAGTATGGAGAGTTGAAATTGTATGACATTGACGTTCTCATTGCACAAATACCAATTTAGATGAGATGATCCATGAAAAAAAAATTAGCCTCCAAGGAGCATTTTCCTTCTTTATAATGTAACTCAATGTCTTATAGTTTAATACCAAAGTATATCTAATGTTAGAGAGGGGACAAATATATTCCTGCTTTGTGATGATGTCATAAAAATTTGGCTTACAAAATACCTGTATATGGCAAAAGTATCTTCAACTCTCTATACGTATGATGTGTGTTCATACACTTTATGCAGTCACTATAAAACATAATTTCAGAATCTAAGTTTAGCAAAAATGACATCTCTCGAGACAATTAATTAAAAGAATGGAAGTGATAATTGCCTTATAGCATCCTCCCAGCTTGCAATGCTGTGTGTGCTCAGGACTAAATTCAGGTTATCACAGTGATTAAAGGGAGTTTGAGTATACTTGCAATAGTGCAACTATTGGCCTTGACATCTTCAAGGCTATGCAGAACCCGGGCCACCTGTACTGGATAGTAAAATATCAACAATAATACAGTGCGAAGAATTTTAAGAAATACTTTCTTTCAGTTAGGTATCACCAACTTTCTATGGTTGAAGTATTTCTTAGGACCTGGAGATGGAGTTGAAATGCATTCTTCTTAGTAGAGTACCGCAAGAATGGAAAAGCAAATACCTAATGTACTCAATACTAATATGAAACAAAAGATAAGCAGCTGCATGTGCATACAAATAGAAATGCAATTACATTCCAGCTGTGGGAGGGAGAAGGAGGGAAAGGCGGATGGGAGGAGGGACAGGCCTTGGTAAGCTCTCACCTGATGTGCACAAAGGGTACACAGCACACCCTCTAGGTGAAGGGCTCAACTGCAACTTGAAGTTTACCTTGGAAGTGCAAGCAATGTAGCCTAATCATTTGTTCCCTTGTATTAATCTGAAATTTTAAAAAAGGAAGGCTAGGAATGCATATATATATATACATATATATATTTCTTAGGACAATAGAATAAAAATTCTCTCAGGTAAGTTGTTGAGCCCATTTTAGGAGCATTTGTCAGCAGGCCAGGTTTTGTGTTTTAGTTCCCTCTAGGTCAGAATTACTGAATAAGGAGAATGGAAAGAGAAAAGAGGACTTAACTGTCCTCCGTGATAAACCACATCCTGACTTTCCTTTGCCTCTCTTATTTAGAGTGAGAGCTAAGAGCAGAGGGTGAGAAGCTGTGTCTGAGACCAGAAATGTAGGACTCCCTTGTTTTTCCCAAATCTCAACGTTTGTAAATATTTCTTTTGTTTCTCTACAGCCAAAAAAAGCAGGAAAAAAAAATGAAGGCATCAGAATCGTTGTTTGCTTGTACTAGTAAGAGGGCTTTCCTAATTCATAATGGAATTCAGTGTGGTTTCATAATAGGTCTAGTTAAATTCAATTTATGTTTCTTTTTAGTCATGTGAAAGCAATGTCAGACTCTGTTCTTTGTTTTGAGAAAAAGTCCTTACGGTTCTTTAGTGTATTCACATTAATTACCAAGTAGAACATTGTTGTTGACACAATTCTCTTAATTCTATTGTTTGACTAATTTCAAGCATTGTTTTATAATTGCATTTAATTGAATTATATCATGTCTCATGTCCCTGGTCACCATCTAAGCTTTTAAACCCTCCAGTTATTCTGTCTTGTTTTCCCTTCCCATTATATCTTTTCTGTGCTTCTCCCTATTTTTACTTTCCTTCTTCTTAAACCTTCTTAAGGAATATTTTGAAACTTTAGGCAATACAAAACACTCTCATACTTATCCTTAAATAATTACTCACCATAGGATACAGAGTTATGGAAAGCATTCTCCCACTTCCTAATTGCCAGTTTCAAATCACACACTGTCCAAGGTGCCTGCCTTCCCAATAATCCTACCCTGCCTTCCACCATCTTCCCTTGCCCTGGTCATTGCTCTGCCCTTAGGGAAGTTTGTCTTTTCTCAATACCCAGGCCTTTGCTCTGTGGCAACACTCTCCATCCAGGTTGTCTGTTCCAATAGTTCACATCCCTGATGTTTTACTTTTGATGCCCTTGATAACCTCCCATCAATGAGCTCCCAGTCCCATGCACCCACAGAGGCACAGATTACACATTCTTTTTACTCATCCATTTTCACAGCCATACCCTGGGTTGTCATGCAGAAATGCTACCAGGTCAAAATATTCAAACTCTCATTGTCTGATTCCCTAATTTTATACAGAACTACCTAACCATTCTAACAATTTCACACTCTTACTTGCTTGGTATTTTTAATGATCTGCATTTTCCATTGACTCTACCTTTAACTTTTCCACCCAGGACCTCACTTAGCAATTTCTTCCTCTCACATCTCTACCAAGCTGAGACTAAAGTGCTTGAGTATCTGCTAATCTATTCAAAAGGCATTAACAGGTAATAAAACCTGGTCTAGGTCATCTCTGATCACTATTAACACCTTCATACATCTTCATGTAATTTACTTGCTCTTATTCTCTGTCCCAACATGTATTTGAGTTTGCCCCTGGGAGTTGGTCCTGGGAGCCATACACCCACAAATCCTCCACTTCTACAGCTTCCCTTCACGTGTACCCCCTTTTAATACATAGTTCTACAGTGCACTCTTTTCATCTGACATGCCTGTGCTATGGAATGAAATATTGGAAGATACTGCAATCTTGAACCCTGTTCTCCCTGTAAATTCATATTTTCTAATCTTCTACCTAATATTTTAATTTCATTTAACACTAAATTCCCTTGGTGTGTTGTAATAGTGCTTTTTTGAGAGAATGGAAGTTCTCAGATATTGACCTTAAAGTACCTGTCTTCCCTTGGACTGTCTTACTTCTGTTCTCCACAGACAGAAGATAGACTGCCCCACTGCCTGTGTAAAGCTAGACCTTCTTAGATGCAAGCTCATAGCTATATCCTCACTCTTCTCCCTGTCTTGTTTTCTTCCTCTTTATTCCACACACTTTCCATTAAAGTGATTTTCTTGAAACACAGACCTCGTCATGTCACTGTCCTATTAAAATCCTCTTCAACAATTTCTCATTGCTCATAGACGTCTAAATAAATCAACTTGGATTTTAAGACTCTGAATTATTACTTGATTGCATTTAACTTATCTCTTACTCTACTGGCCATTACCCTGTGTTCCTCTTGCCTTTGGACATTTACATACAGTGAATCTGTTGCCGAGGCACTCTCCTAGCATCCTTCACCCTCTACTCTGGTTGCTCCCTCCCAATAATCCAACTCCCTTTCACACCTATCCCTGAACTTCTATGGATTAGATAACATATTCCCATAAAATCTTCTATTATCCTTAAAATAGCCTTTATCAGTATGTTTTATCTTTTTTATTATTTATTTATTTATTTATTTATCTATTTTTTGTAGAGACAGAGTCTCACTTTATCGCCCTCAGTAGAGTGCCGTGGCGTCACACAGCTCATAGCAACCTCCAACTCCTGGGCTTAGGTGAATCTCTTGCCTCGGCCTCCCCAGTAGCTGGGACTACAGGTGCCCGCCACAACATCTGGCTATTTTTCTGTTTTGCAGTTAGGCCGAGGCTGGGTTTGAATCCGCCACCTTTGGTATATGGGGCCAGTGCCCTACTCGATGAGCCACAGGTGCTGCCCTATCAGTATGTGTTAAACTTCTATCTACTTTGTCTTTCCCATGAGACACTATCACTAATGCCAGATGGAATATCCATCTTTGCAACTGTTTCTTTAAGAGGCCAAGCTCTAGGATCTGACAGGTAAAGATTCCGTGAGGTGAAATATTAGAATTGGTTAATGTGTCCCAACTCATGGTAGATCCAAGAACATGTGGAGATTAGTAATTATAGTCTGAAAGGACTCACTCACAAGAACTTATGCTCTATTTTACAGAGCATAATACATGTGTAATCTAAAAATATTAAGGTCATCTAGAAATCCCATTGCCCCCTCTAAGCAAAACAAAACAAAAAACCAAAATATAAAACAAAGAACTTTAGAGGCATCAAATAAATATTGTTGCCAAAATTTCTAATTCCTTAGGAATTACCTAAGGGTTCAATTCTAAAGAAAAAAACAGTGCTCAAGTTAAGAAGAGATCATTTGCTTTCAATCCTTGTCATAAAATGACATTGCATTTCAGAGTAAGTTGAAGATTTTTCCAAAGAGAAAGCTACCTGTCTTCAAATGACCAATGACCAGACATATGTGAGGCCTGGGATGAGTTGGCAGATTGTGTTGGAATGTCCAGTCATGGAATGGTGACGTTTGGAAGTGTTCTGGTTGACCGTTACAAATTATTTTTTCATAATATAATCTTTTTTCTTTTTTGAGACAGAGTCTTACTCTGTCACCTTGGGTAGAGTGCCATGGCATCACCATAGCTCACAGCAACTTCAAACTCTTAGACTCAAGCAATCATTTTGCTTCAGCCTCCTGAGTAGCTGGGCCTACAGGCACCAGCTACAATGACCAGCTATTTTTAGTAGCAATGGGTCTCACTCTTGCTCAGGGTGATTTTGAACACCTGAGCTCAAGCAATCCCCTTGCTTCGGCCTCCCAGACTGCTAGGATTGCAGAGGTGAACCACCGTGCTCAGCCTCTTTTCATAATATTTTATACAATGAGGTACAAGAGAGATGTAATTGCGTTTTAATATTTTTGAATGTTTGACTGTGTTTATTAAATATGCCATGTGCCCCCATTGGTTGGAAAGGATTTTTTTTTGTTTGGTTGGGGCTGGGTTTGAACCTGCCACCTGCAGCATATGGGGCCGGTGCCCTACTGCTTTGAGCCACAGGCACCGCCTGGAAAGGATTTTTTTTTTTTTTTTGAGTTCCATACAATTACATTTTCACAGAAAATATTTTTTCTATATTCATATTAATTGTACAATGTATTTATTAAGGGCCAACTGCACCAAGCCCAAAGTCAGAGGTGGAGAAGACAGAGGACTGGCTTGTGGGCGGGTTCTGCCTGGGAGAGTGAGCCAGTGATCAGTCAGAGGGCCTGGTGCTTGGCTTGGCACAAAAATTCTCATAGGACAAACTAGTGCAGTCTCAAGGGTATTTGAGAAAATAAAATAACTATTCTGTTGAATAAAGTAACTAATGGTCACATAAAGCCATTTTTATTTCAAGTACTCAAGTTACTTAGTGTTTCTCAAACCACAGTGAGATTAAACAGGCAGGAATCCACAACCACAGTCTGTGAATTCAGTAAATGATTTTGTTATGTGCAAATTATTCTGACGGAAAATAAATAGATAGGAGCAAATTTACAAACATTTCTATGTCCTTATATAGACAATGCCTATATATCCTAAATATTTAAATATCCTAAATATCCTAAAATATTTCCTAAATGTCTAGCAAACAACGATTAATTGCAAACATTCCAAAATATATAACTCCTCATGGCCATTCTCTTTGTTGAGTTTACTCTTGCCTTTTTTTTCCCTATTAAACATCAAATACTTGTAAGTGGTATCTCACACACATACACTTTTGATCTCAAATTTGCTAGCCTTACGTTTTATATAAAGTCACAAGTATTTTGAGTCTTTACTTTAATGCCCTGTGTCTTTTAGTAACAAAATTCTGATTGGAGAGGTAACTTATTTTGTATTTATTAATATTATTTGTCTTCAGGTCAGGATTATAAATTTAAAAATCATAATCTCTTTCAATTTTATATATTTTTCATTTACTATATTATTGATAATTTTTTTTAAGTAAGGAAAAATCATCTCAGCTGGCATGGGAAAGGAGACCTGCAACATTCAGTTCAGCAGTAAAACCCTCGATCAGGGCAATGATTGTATTTATGAAATTACACATGCGGTTGCCAGCCACGAGAAAACAGTAACACACCCTTATCCTCAGATATCCCAGAACAGAATCTCCCTAGGGTCTGCACTTTGAGTAAAGTGCGTGGGCAAAATCAGAGGAGAAATACCAGACATCCACTGAGTTCGCTTTCTCTCTGAATCATTGACATAAAACGAGAGAGGAAAGCATCAGTCCATACAGCATATATTACAGGCAATGAAAACTTAGCCATTGTCTTTCGGAAATGGCTGTTCTCTACGGCTCAACCCTTAAATCCACAGGTCTCCAAAATTTTGCTTACGTGAAGCACTAGGAGTTTGAATTAGCAGCTGAGTCAGCAGGTCCCAGAGACCTCAGATAGACATTTCTGTTGTTTACTTAGGGAATGAAAGAGATTTGTAGAAATATGGAAATCACAGTCTGTCATTTGCAGGAACGTCTCTTTGTTTTAGGCAGGGAAGAAATATGCAAGTGCCATAAACAACCTAGCACTAAAATTTTTTCAGGGTCACAATTCAGAGTAATAATAAAATGTAACTGATAGGCTTAGAGATGATGAAAGAGCTTGCTGTTTTTTGAGGAGATTTTTGCACCAGAATGTTCCATTACTGAAATAATTTACTTTTATTTCTTCTGCTGATACTAGAATCTGTATATTTCCCGTATAAAATAACTTAAGCCATTTTAAATATATTTGATGTTTCAAGTACAAACCAGAGAAGGAAGCTTTTGGTGTTCCTAAACCACTCTGGATGTTTTATATTTCCCTTTGTTCAGAAATTGCACCACAATCATTCAACACACCGGGCCAGAAATCTTGTGCTTCAATACTGCTCGGCCGGAGTGAGAACACGCAGCCAAGCTGAGTGACTTCCCAGGTATGAGCAGAACTTCCCAGACTGATGGACGCTGACACATACTGCTCCCTAAATCACCCCTACTTTAATAACCCAGACTGCAGAAGGGACCGGGTTGATGTGAACCTAAACCCAAGCCTGCCCCTGCTGGATTTCATTCAGTTGGGAAAATGAAAATGTAACAGCCACTGGCAATAGGCTTTGCTTATATAGGAAAGCCTCCCAGCCACTGCTTTAACTCCGGTGACCTCTTCTCCCACACTAAAGACTGCAGGGAACTTGGATTCCGGAGGAAAAAAGGGGGGAAGAAAAGAACAGTTTTCAAAGTTTTGGTTGGCAGGGCTGCAAGCTACTGAGACCATAAGAATTCCGCGGAAACAGGCCAACTGTGATTGCCGAGGCTCACTTCTTTCAGCATAGATGGCCACTTACTGACACATGTGCCTTTCTAATGATTTTGGTTACGGAGGTGTTACACGTGCTCACGTGCTTTTCCTTCGTAAATTAACAAGTCCCTTAAACGCCTGGTCATTAACAGTCGTAAATTCGCCTCTCCTTTCAGATGCTTTGATATTGCTGAGAACTGGCTGCTTACTTTGGGTTGCCTAATTGTCGGTCTGTAGACAGCCAACATTTCTCATTTTACACACAGTGAAAATGAAAACCTCCTTCAAAAGCTAGAACACTCTCATAAGAATGGCTGTTTTTTTTTCTTGTCAGCACATTTAAAAGGAGGGATACAAACAAAATTTCACTTTTCACCGACTTCTCCTTCTTGTGTGGCTTCTGGTCCACTTTCCAGGTAAGAAAACAGGCAAATTTGTACAATGTCCTAGAGCAAATCTAAGATAAAAGACAAGGATATACATCATCCCCTGTTATAGCGCTGGGATTTTCATTGTTTTAATGACACCAGCTGAATATTTGTAACCATCAGTAAAAGAGTGTCCTATATTCAGCTATCTTGAAAAGTTATGAGAGACTACTGAACACCACTTTTAGAAAGCAGATTCTTATTTTTATTATTATTTGTACCACAAGCAGAATTCACAGCATTTAAGAAAGTATTCAAGTTCTGGTTGCTGTTTTCTTGAAAGATAATCCTCTATTTCTTAACTCTCATTTATTGCAAAATGAGTGTGGATCATTAGAGAGAATCAGAAATTATTTTCAATCCCAAGAGAGAAGTTTCTTCAAGGAAGTTTGCCCTTCTGTTAGTTTGAGGCACAAATGGCCTCTGACCCTTCTTTGTAAGATGTAAAACATGTTTTCATATGATGTGGAAGGGAACATTGGCTTGCTTCCCTATTATTCTATCTGCTGGCTCTATTCATGTGAATCTAACTTGCAGGTGGTGGGTAGGAATGAAATACATTGGGTCTAATTTACTTCCAATAATGATTAGTTAACAAGTTATGAGAGCAGTCTTGATTTTACTGGGGATGAAGTTTTCAATTAGGATACTACACAATGACTCGTGAGACAGTTTTATACAAGCAAAACACACCTGCTTCTGGATGCCTACTGAGAGCCTCACTTCTCATATGTGGTAGCTAATCAGTTACAAGGTGAATGTCCTCAAATTCTGCAGAAATATTTTGCTGCTGAAACCTTTCTAATCTTTGGAGCATATTGATCCTGGGTGCTTCTGAAACATAGACACCTTATTAATCTTCAATAGGCTTGTGATTTTTACTCACATAAAGTAAATATAGGATCATCTTAACCAAACATAGCAATAAAATCTGGTAAATAAAAAATAGAAGTGGTTGGCTAAAATATAATATTGTCACACTCTGTGTATAAATCCTATGTGCATGTGTATGATTTGATTTACTTTCCATATCAAAGCAATATCTTTCCTAAGGCAATATCAGACTAGTTTCTAATGATAGTGGACTAAACTGTGCTGGGGAATTAAAAAAAAATAGATTTAATAATTTTTTCCTTAGGTCCCATTTTTTTGAAAAACTACCTGAAATCAAATGAATGTTAGCTAAATGTTCAATTCTAGCGGTGATAACTTCTTAATTGCCAGGACTTCAGCTCTTAATACAGGAGTGACAAGTTTAAGAGAGAACAATATTTCGGGATTAATGCTTTAAATTAACAACTCACTACTTCATACACTCAATTGCAATCTATCATGTTGAAGATAGGCGTAGTTTATATTCAGGATACCTCTTACATTTTCTAGGATTTCTTGGCCTTATTAATTCAAATCTCACTCTCAATGCATGCATGCAGCCAAGATAATTACTAGAAGGCAAGATCAAAGCCAGCATATTATAGTCCTATTCCATTTTCTGCTGATGTGAGTGATCTGCCTCTCCTTTGATGTTATATGCTTCTACAGCAAAAGTACAGAGGATAAAAATACTACACCATGTAATCTGGCATTTATCCCATGAGAGCAGAATTCCAAATTGTGACACATGTCAAGAACTTAAAAAAAAATAACTTAAAAGGGACCCATGCTTTATAAAATGACGTACTCTGCATTTAAACACCATCAAACATCATTTTCCATTACAAATTTAGTCCCTGATATAAAATTCAAAGAATTTTTGTAACTTTAGTGGAAGAAAATAGTTACCATATTTACTAGCAATTATATTAAATGTTTGCCTGAGCCTTTATCCCAACTAATGAGGGCAGTTGAGAGGAAGCAGAAACGCAGAATACACGGACATGTATTTGGAAGGTACATCCGTTTAAGTCACTAGGTGTGTACTCACACATACATGCAGCTGGTTTTGGTTTGCCCTGAATCTTCTACCACCTTAGATCATAAAGCTAAACTCCTCTCTAGTCTCTGGACTGCTTGTGCTGATTACAAAAAAAAGTTTCTGGTCTAAAACGTTATATTTACTTAAAACTTGCCCTTGTACATCTCTGGCAATGGTCTATGAAACACTAAATGTTGTTGGTCTCAGTTTACTGTGTCTGACAGTGTCTTGTTCTGCCCTAGTTTATCTTTTAGAACATGTGAAGTATGTGTGTGTCTGTGTGTGTATACATATACATGAACATAGAGCCTATAGTATTATTTCTATATTAACTTCTCAGTAAATTAAATCGAATTCTTGCCATTCTGAAGGAAAATAGTATTTTTCAATCATTCCTCAGTTACGAGTTGATTTTGGTTCACTCTGTTTTGGACAGAGAGACCTCCAAGGTACCCAGGTCAGACCTGCATGTTTTTACAGGAACGATGGAACATTGTGTGGACTTCATGGCTGTCACTTCTAAAGCACAGCAGCCAACATCAAGAAAATTGGTTTTGATAGAATACAACTTAACCCACACACTTCACTTCAAATAGAAATCAAAACTACTTTTTTATTTTTTGGAGAATAATAGCTTTCCTCTTTCCCACAAACTGTATTTTCAAGGACTTCCAAGTGCCAGAATGATTATAAGGTGTGGTAATGAAACAAAACACACACACAGTGTTCCAAAAGTCACCTTAAAGTCACTATACATAGGGAAAATGGGAAATTGTAGCCAAACTTACCTTTATTTACAAAATATTTATTCTAAAGACATGGCCAACACATATATAATATTTTGTAAAAAATATTTCTTATGTATTTCTTGCTTCTGTTATCTCTCTTGATGGAGTTAGCTTCTAATAGTAAGGTGAAATACAATAAGATTATTAAGCACAGTTGTATACTAAGCGTAAAGACAGAAAGAAATGCCTCTGGTGATGTTTGGTATCTTATAGAATGGAGTAGGGCTGGAACACTAGATATGAGGAAATATCATGCTGGCACTAGGAAACAAGAAAATTTGAAACCCTAATATGGACCTGTGACAGAATTCTAAAGTATATTTTCAAACAAATGTTTCTGATACAATTGAAACAAAGGAGGGAAAAACATTTTGCCAATATGGGTTTAATTAGAACCAATTATAACTGTGTAACCCCAATTCTTTGAGTACTACAACAAAGAAATTCCATTTTTTCTTTATCTGTTAATTCAGCTTCATCTTTCTGGGATTTTGTATGTCAAAACGGAGACATAAGGTAAATGTTACTGCCTGCTCACTGGCTCTCCCCCCTAGTTGCTCTTTTCAGTTTTCCTTTAGTGAGCCCTCCTCATTTTTCTCTTTTGGGTATGCTAGAGTTTCCTAGATATCAAGCATTTTTATCTACACCTGATACCTGGGTGTTGTGGACTAAATGGTTGTGTTCCCCCAAATTCCTGTGTTGAAGCTCTTACCCTAATGCAAAAGTATTTGGAGAAAGGTTCTTTGGGATGTGTTAGGACATAAGGATGGTGTCTTTATGATGTGATTAGTGCCATTTTAAGAAATGATACCAGAGAGCTTGCTGTTCTGTCCCCTCCCCCACCTTCTCTTTCCTCTCTCCCTCTCGCTGTTGCTCTGTGCTGTGTGAAGACACAGTAAGAAGTCTGATTTCAATCAAGGGGAGGACCCTCAAGGTGCTGAATTTGCTGGCACCTTGGTCTTAGATTTATAGCCCCTGGATCTGTTAGAAATAAATGTTTGTTATTTAAACCACCCAGTCTATAGTAATTTTTTATGGCAGCCCAAACTAAGATACTACTCTCATTTACTCTAATAGCTTTAAATACCATCTAGATGTGGAAGCTCCCAAATTTCTTGTTTTTCCCTTCTTTTTAAAATTAAATCATAACTGTGTACTTTAATGCATTTATGGGGTACAATGTGCTGATGTGGCATACAATGTGGAATGTGTACATCAAACTGGTTAACATAATCTTCCCCTCCCTTACTTCTTTGTTGTACTAACACATTTATACTCTTAATATTTTTGACATGTACCATTGCATTGTGCACATTACGGGAGGTCCCACCAAATACCCTCGGTCTTCCTGGCCTCCCCCCACAACCTCCCTCCTCTTCCCACCTTCTTCCTGGACTACAGTTATGTTTTACCATTCATATGAATGTGTAGGTGATTATATATTGGTTTCATAATAGTATTGAGTATATTGGATACTTTTTCTTCCATTCTTCAGGTACTTTACTAAGAAGAATATGTTCCAGCTCCATCCAGGTAAACATAAAAGGTATAAAGTCTCCATCTTTTTTGCATATCCATTTTTACAAACTGCTTCAAAATATTTGGATCAACTTAGCGTTCTTTTATAATTTTGCATGCCAAATTTTAACCATCAGCAAACTTTGTCCCATTCTAACTACATCTCAGGGCCAAAGTCATCATCTTTCATCTAGACAATTGCATTAGTCTTCTTCTAACTGTACATCCTGTAGTCTGTTTTCTGTAAGGCAGCCTGAGTAACCTTGCTAAATAAAAGAAAAACCAGTCACTTTAGTGCTTGGTGTACTCTGAGAGTTTCCCATCTCACTTAAAATAAAATATTATCTCTGTAGTGTGTCCTGAAATATGCTCATGTTCCTGTCCCCATCCAGATCTGCAGTCTTCTAATCCCTTAACTCATCTTTCTAGACTTCATTTATTGTGGATCTTTTCTCTAATATCAACCTAATCAAAGTGGACTTTTCTCACTGTACTAATGACAAAGACCAATAATACCAGGTCACGTCTATTATGCCAGGTCCTAGTGTTTTACTTGAAATTCTAATTGTCAAATTACATGCTCTATATTCTCCATATTATTTCTTTATAGCCCTATTGCCTATAAGCTCCATAGGACTATGGTTTTCTACTTTTTAAACATTGAATCCTGAATGTCTAAATTTGTTTTTCTCTAATAGTGCTCAATAAAAGAGTGTGCTGGCCATTATTTCCATGGAAATAGACCAAAGTATGGTAAAGATTCAGTGAATTTTCTAGAGGACACCAGTAACACATATTACAAAATGAAATCAACTATTATAAATGTATTAACAAGGTAAATAACATTGTTCTAAAAGGTAATGGCTTTAACTATTAACAAACTTAATTTAAATTGGGCAGTGCCAATGACTCAATGTGTAGGGCATTGATCCCATATACTGAGGGTGGCAGGTTCGAACCCGGCCCTGGCCAAACTGCAACGACAAAAAAAAAAAAAAAATAGCTCAGCACATGGGGCAACTCAACTGCTCTTCCTGTGGAATTGACATCATGACATTTCAGAAGCATAATTTTTGGTACCTGGGCAGCCCTGGTGCCCGTAATAAAAACAAACCACACACACACAAAAAAATGGCCAGGCATTCTGGTGGCCGCCTATGTCCCAGCTACTTGGGAGGCTGAGGCAAGAGAACTGCCTAAGCCCAGGAGTTGGAGGTTGCTGTGAGCTGTGATGCCACTGCACTCTACCGAAGGTGACAGCTTGAGACTCTGTCTCAAAAAAAAAAAAAAAAAAAGAACAAACTTAATTTAAATTGGTTATTAATATTGTGTATCTAAAGTATTTCAGTTTGCAAACTACCATTTGTTCTCAAGCATACTCTTGCTTGTGATATCTTTGGAAGATAATTTATTTTTAAAAAACAGATGCAGGAAACTCTTTACTGAAAACCACAGCAAACAACTCAGGTCAGTCTTAAAGCATAATTTTTACCCTCCTATCTCCCCTTATACTTATTATTAGGGAGGAGGCTCAAATAAATTTCAGTGCTGAGGTAAATTCTTTTAAAAGAGAATCTAGAAGAATATTATCTCTATTTCTCTGTTTGAGCATATCAGTCTATACAATCATCACCACTGTCCACCCTGCCTTGCTTTTAGGACCATTATTTGGAGCCTCTGAAGATATGGAATGGAATTGTCTCCATGCTTATGTTTTATAGTTCCAGGCCAAGATCTGAATTTTTCGTATATTTAAGAATCATTCTTAGAGTCCACCCCATTTCTGAATAAATTATTGTAAACATAATCCAGAAACAAATAGGAATTATAAATTGGTAAGTCAATATATAACTAGATAACTCATACTCTTTCTTATTTACCTATCAAAAGAAAGATTTGGGTCTATTTTAAAGTCCTAGGCAATTAATCATTGATTGTACAATAGTGATTGATTAAAATAAAATAATTTAGCCTAATATGGATAATTATGACTATTATGTTGTGATGTACTAAAATATTATCATGAAGCATATAAAAATTATGAAGCATTTTAACAGCGGTTATTCCCTTTGGTTTTCCTAGTAGTTCATGAGATAGATTGGGCAGGTTCATATTGCATAGCTTTTTTTTTTCGTTTTTTAAAGATGTGTAACTGAAGGCTTCTGTAATTTAATCAACAATATAGCTAACTGTAGAACAGGTAAATTTCCAGATTCTGGGACCAGTCATCTTCCTACTTGGCACATAGAGCAAAACTTAAAAACTCCAAAATCACTATTTGGAGGACTGTATTGCTCTCTAATTTTGCACACACACACAAAAAATAGTACCAATTTATGTGAAAACAGAATAACTAAGAGAAATTAGTTAGTAGGAATTCTGCCTGCTTTGCTGGAATACTGTCCATTAGGAGGGCATGATTCAAGTTGAAGAGAGGAAATGCATTAGATAAATATTTTAATAAAGCTACTTTTCTCTGATGTGACTGCTTCTAAAGCAAATTTTGCTTTTACTTTCATAGAAAGCATCAAGTGTCAAAAAGTAAATCAATACTACTATGCACGATGGCTCATGATTACTATCACTATAAGCAATATACCATTATGAAAAGTGTATCATCTATTACATTTTAAGTGAGAGAAGCCATACTCTTCAACACTAGTTTTATAAAGAACACTTTTATGTTCTTTTATGTGTTCTTTATAAAACTGAAAATTTGATATGTGCTCTATAACTGTAAGACAGAAGAACATTTTTTGCTGTTGTTGGTTAGCACCAATAAAGAGATGGATACTTTTTTTGGCCTGCTTGCCTCTACCCTAAGAATGTATTTTCAGAAAGATGTACTTTGTTGTGAAAAGTCTGAGGTAGCGATCCAGGGCACCTCAGGGTCTTTGTGAGGGAGCCGCCTGAATATTTCGAGTGAAGTATCTACTCAATATTATGAAACAATTAATGGATTTGGTGTTTAGTAAAAGTTTCTCTTTTGTTTCTCAAAACTGCTAGATTGACTGGTAGTTTTGACACCTTCTGTAGACAATTTCTTTAATAATTATCCTCCTGCTTAATGAATAGTGATTTTTTAATGGGAATTCAATTGACACAAACCCTTAAATCTGATTCTGAAATTCAAGGGGAACACAAGGAAGTGGGAAAAGGGGGGCATTAAAGTTGCTCAGCATACATTGCAAATGTTTGAACAATATGTAATTCTCTCTTCCATGAGGAGAAACTGCACAGAAACCACATAAATGGTGCATAAAGCTTTCATGACTTCGGCCCCAGGCTGCATATTTAAGTGGTCTCCACTGTATTCACGTATAAACAGCAGCGCCGTATGTTCAGAAATACAATAATAGCAAAACGGCTATAGCATTATTAGCATGATTTTATTTTTATTTTTATGACTTCTTGACTAGTTTGACAACTACCTACTGGCTTTTAGGAAATGCTTAAAATGGCAGTTATACAAACTTTAGGAAGGAGAAGATAGACAGCTTTAGTTTTACTCCTGGGATCATCCACAGGAAAGCTTCTCAGACAAAAATTTAGGGTCTCACTTTACAATGAACATTCCATCTACAGGCTTTCTTGTTATCAATTAATTCAACGTACTTCTTCATCAATTTTTCCCCCCTTCAGTCTTGATGGTTTTATGACCTAGACCTGGGCAATACCCTGAGGCGATCCATGTGATAACTGACACATTTTCTAACACGGTATAGTGATGCCCAAGTCACTGCTTTCAGGCCAAGACTGTAGCTTATTGGAGTCTGCAGCAGGGGCTCCTTTTATCCTCATACATCAGAATATACTGACAGCTCTCTCGTACAGGGACCACTGCAGATCTCTCCCCAAGAAAATATATGCAAACACCTCCAGAACATTGAAATGGTTGCTAGGTATCACATCGGTGACAACTTTATGATAAACACAATATGCAAAAGAAGGTCTAATAAAAGAATAACAAATTATTACATCCAGAGGGCAATTTTACAAGATTAACTGGTGTAATAAATTACTACTGGAGTCAGAATACCATGTTACCCTTTAAGGTATTTCACAGTGGAGACAAAATGAACTGGCCTATATAAACCCAGAGAATAACAAATGGCTTTTTCACTTTTCTGAAAGATAGTCAAGATTCTTGCCTTATGGTATAGTGAGACGAGCAAGTTATTATTGTGAAATAGGGTTGTGGGTGCAGTTCATGATAAGATGACTATGTTCATTATTTTTCTACTGAACTACTGTTGAATGATCAGTAACATTGCAATTTGTATACTATGAACTTAATGAAAAGCCTTAGCAACTTACTTCTAAAATAATTCAATACACGAAATATCACAATCAATGACAGGAATAGAACACATTTTATAATAATTAACTAACATATATTGGCAGGATAGCAAGAATTTTAGTGTTTCTATGAAAAGCAATGAATTGCTTCAAAAATTGTTTCATCAGGTGTTCAAAAAATGAAAGGGAAATATTTCTAGATTTTTATATTTAATTTATATTCCTCTTTCCCTTTTTTTCTTAAACCAATGCTTCCTTACTTTTTCTTGCCTGCATTGGTAACGTATTACAAAAGTTTGGGGAAAATAAAAAAGAATTGTAGCTTAAACACTGGTGACATAACAAGACATATAGGATATTTATTTTTATTTTTTTAAAAGAACAGTAGCTATTTGGTTGGTCATACCTTTTCAGTCATCATAATAATTCTAATTTCCAGTATTGAGTCTAGTATTTTCCATGAAATAAAGAAGATAAAAATAACTTGGGAAAGGCTGAAGAAGGGAAGAGGGGGAGAGATGGGGAGAGAGACAGAAACTGAGAAAAAGAAAGTAAATAAAAGAACTTTTGTTCAGATTCATCCCCTCACTATTTACCACCACACTGCTTTCTACTTTGGCTGCCATACAATAATACCTTACAAGGGGGTTAATTTTGAATAGTACAGTGTTCTAGTAGTGCCGCACTTCAAGTATCTAACAGGACTGTCCTCACCTAATCAGAATATAATATAATACTCTTTGAGTATTCTAATACTATAATATCACAATGTTACTTGTTATACTCTACTTATGCCATAATAGTATATAGTACAAGTATAATATTATACTTACTATAATACTATAATATTAATTACTTATTATAATAATAAACACTATCTTGAGTTCTTCTCCAGGTGAGTTTGCTAACGCTGACAGTATTAGTCCCTGAAGGTGGAAAGAAATGGTTGAATTAGTTACTAATGCAGGCAAGAAAAAGTAAGGAAGCATTGGTTTAAGAAAAAAGGGTAAATGAGTGTGGATTAGAGAAAGGATTGGAGAGGTGAGGGACAGAGAAGTCATTAATGTTTCTCAAGATCTTATGCATTATCCTTTTGGGGGGAGTCAGTGGAAAAGGAGGACTTCATAAAAGAGATTATGGAAGCTCAACTGACTTAAACATTACATAAACATGAATTTGATAACCATCAATGGAAGTAAATACTCATACTTTCATTAATATGAATTGGTGTTTTATCATGCAGATAATGCTTTATTTCTTCTATTGCATTCTTCCTTTATTTGTATATGTCTAAGTTTCTCACCTATTATAATTCACTCCAGTTAAAATGGCTGTCATGAAAAAAATAGGCAGTAATGAATTTTGGTGCAGATGGGTGGAAAAGGGAACCCTCATGCACTGTTGGTAAGAATGTAAATTAGTGAAACCACTATGGAGAACAGTCTGAGATTTCCTAAAAATATAAATATGGAACTACCATGTAACCCAGCAATCCCACTGCTGGGTATATATCTAAAGCAGGGGAATTCAGTATATCAAAACATTATCTTCATTCCCAGCACTATTCACAATAGCCAAGATCTGGAATCAACTTGAATGTCCATCAGTGGATAAATGGATAGAGAAATTGTGGCACAAATACACAATTCCACATTGTATAGCCATGATAAGAATGAAATCCTGCTGTTCGTGACAACATGACTGGAACTAGAGAACATTATGTGAAGTAAAGTAAGCCAAGCACAGGAAGAAAAATCTTGCATGTTCTCACTCATGTATGGGACCTAAATATTAGAAACAATTTATTTCCACGGAGACAGAGAGTATAATTATTTTTGCCAGAGGATGGTGAATGTAGCGGGAAAGGGGGAACAATGTAGGGATAGTTAGTAGGTGTAAAAATATAGTTAGATAGAATGAACAATATTTCATAACACAAAGTAACTATAATAAACAATACATTAGGGTATATTATAAAAATAAAAGAATAAAATTGGACTGTTCCTAACACAAAGAAATGGTAAATTCCTGAGGTGATGGATATTCCACTTGCCCTGGTTTGGTTAATTTACATCATATGCCTATACCAAAACATAACATTTACCCTATAAAGATATGCAACTATTGTATACTCAGAATAACTAAAGTAAAAATTATAAAGGGAAGAGAATTTCCCTTGAGCTAGAAACAATGTTGATTCATTCGACACTTCAAATATTTCACGCCATTGTTTTCTTCTTGCATGTTTTCTGATGTCTACTACAATTCTTACCCTAATTTCTCTGAAGGTAAGATTTTTAAAAATTTGACCCCTTTGACTTCTTTCAGTATTTTCCTTTTGCCTTTTGTTTTCTCTAATTTCAATATGATGCCCCAAAGTGGATTTTAAAAATATTTATCTGGCCGTGACACTATTTTATCACAGATTCATGATTTATGCCTGTCATTACTATTGAAAAATTCTTGGCCATTACTACTTCTCATATTCCTTTCTTTCTTGCCTCCCTCCCGGGTAAAAAAATGTTAGTTTACACTGATTGCATTTGTTACGTAAAGTACCTCTGATAATTGTATCCTTCCCCCAAGAGGTGTACCACACACCCCCGGGATCCCCCAACCCCCTCCCTCCTCCCTTCTTCCTGTTCCCTCCTTCTCCTACCCCTACTATGCATTCGATCATCTACTGAGTACATTTGGATTCTTGCTTCTCCATTCTTGTATGTTTCCTCTCTTCTTTCCTTCCTCCCTCCTTCCCCTCCCTCCCTCTCTCCCTCCCTCCCTCCCTCCCTTCCTTCCTTCCTTGTATTCCCCTTCCTCCCTCCCTCCCTCCCTCCCTCTCTCTCTTCTTTCTCTCTCTTTCTTCTTCTGGTGTTCCAATTACATGGAACAATACAATTTTTTAAATTGTCCAACTGACATTGGATATTCTGTTCTTATTTTTCATTCTTTTATTTTGGCATTGATTTTTTTATTCATCATTTCTGTTACATTATTTTTAAATTCCTGTACTTTCCATTTGATTCATTCTTAGAATTTCAGTTTATCTTTTTACATGACTATTTTTTAATCCATATGCCTTTTTCAGTTAGAGATCTTAACTTCCTATTCGTAGTTATTTTAAATTTCCTACGTGATAATTCCTGCATCTAAGCCACATCTGAGTCTAGTTCTAATGTTTGCTTTGTCTCTTTAGGCTTTGTGTTTTTTCCTTACCTTTCAATATCCCTTGTAACATTTAAATGGCAGGTATGATATATCTGATAATGGGAACTGTGGTTCAGCAGGACTTCAGTGGGAAAATTTGTATTAATCTGACCAAAAATTAGGTTTGCCTAATATTTGCTATAGCTGTAGGAACCAGACACTTCAAATTTCTCTATGGTTCTGGTTTTGGTCTCCGCTATAGTTTTTGGGCTTTCCTAAGCAGCCTTCACTCAGTATAGTTTGTGTTCTGCCACCCTGATGTAATCAATCCATCCTTGTACACTGGAGTCTCATTGGTGTAGTGGTAAAGTGTGGGTAGGAGAAGTGTTCTCTAATGATTAAATCTTGACGTCTTAGTGGGCCTGAGTCCCTAAGCTGTGTCCTCCACAAGCATTTTTTACCCACAATAGGATGGCTTCTCCCTTCCCCCTTAGGTTTAAGAGGAAGGCTAGAGAGCGTTATTGTGGTGGTAATGCTTTTCTCCAGCTAGGATACAGCTCTGGTCAAATATTTTTCTCTAGGCAATAAGACTTTGTTACAGAGCACTCATTGCATATACTCACAATGTTTACTCTTTCACTTGCAATTCCAGAATCATGAGGGAATATTCTTGGTTCTTGACTATGAGAATCTATTGATGTTCTGGGGTATAAAACCCACAAAAGGGTGGAAACCACCATTAGACTATCATTCCTAGGAGTTTCTCATTTTCCTGCTAATCCAAATGGAGACTCCAGGAATTCAAAGTTACAATTTTATTATCCATATCTGTTTATGGCTTTGGTGGATTCTCCTTTATGTAAATAGATCAGCTGTGACTCTATGAATTCACCTGTCTCTTCAGAATTCTGGTTGATCACTGGACTGTGCTCTGAGTTTTCATTGATTTTCAGTATATGCACATTTTTTTTTGTAAAGATGGAAGTAATGAATTTGATGCTCTTTACACATCAGAACTGAAAACAAAAATCATTTATCTATTTTACAAATATTTCTCTCACATTTAAACTTATGCTAACTGTGTTTGCTGAAATCCTGGCAAGATGCAAAATACTCAGTCATCTTTCATTTACAAAGAAAATACTCCAGTCATAATTGAATTTTTGCATATTTGAAGTTGCAAATTTATACAGCACCTAATTAAACCTATGTTTAGCTATCTTCTATTTTGCAAATCTTTCTAGAAAACGCTATATGTGTGATGAATAATACATAGTTTGTGTTAGAAAGTTCATCTGCCTGGATTGTTCTTGAATAGGATGAAATTTAACTCTTTTTCTTATTGATTTGGTGACTTGGGTGTGGTTTTTCTTGAGTATCACAGTTTCCTCATCTGTAAAAATTGGAATAGCAATAGTTTATCACATAAGGATGCTGTAAAGTTTAAATGTTTGATACATTTAATGCACTTAAAACAGTTCTGGGTACTCCTTAAGACCTTTGTCACCTGAGAGTGTCTCAAGGAAAGCATTCTTTGTGAAAGGAATGGATTTCAAAACTGGTCACTTAGCTTTAGGAACATTTTAGCTAATAAAGGGCTAATTTTTCTATAACAACAAAAATATTAATAAAATTACTCAAAATACACTGGTAAGAATATAATTGTGTGTTTTTTTGATGTTCCTATAAATACCATTATTTTTGATGTTTTTAGAATATAATAATTTTATTTAAAAGCATGCTGATTAGCCTTGACTCATTAGAAACCAACTCCCGAAAAGAAGTGTGGTGGCTCACACCTGTAATCCTAGCACTCTGGGAGGCTGAAGTGGGTGGATTGCCTGAGCTCATGGGTTCAGGTTTGAGACTAGGTTGAGCAAGAGCAAAGACCCCATCTCTGAAAATAGAAGAGCATTATGGTGGGTGCCTATAGTCTGTTATTTGGGAGGCTGAGCAAGAGAATTGCTTGAGCCCGAGAGTTTGAGGTTGCTGTGACCTATGATGCCAAGGCACTCTACTGGACTTAGAGCTAAGTCAGTCTCAGATTGAAAAGATGAAGTAACATCCATGAATTTGTTACCTATATATTCTTATTTTTCAAGTTGGCAACAAGTTAGAGATACTAACGAATTTTTAGATAATTTTTTTCTTTATTGAATGATAGCGTTTATCTTGGCGATTTTGCTTTAACTTCAAATAATGGACATATACACCTTCCTTTGCCCTTTGAATAAAAATTGAGTGAATTGGTAGGTTATAGCTCACCAGGCTACCTGTTTGTTTTCATCTATTTTTAGCTTTTCACCTGACATTTGAGCTCCCATTTAGTTTAGTACTATCAGTTTTATGGTTTGGTAAATTTTGGTATTGTATTTAACTTCTGATCTGTGGTCTTTTCCTTGACCTATGCTTGTATATATTTTAAATCTTCATAGATAAATCAAGCTAAGAAGATGGAACTTTTCATCTAAGAAGCCATTGATTTATTAGAAGAAAGTTAATAAAATAAAAGTACTACTAGTTGAAGAGCAAAGAAAGTGTCAAGGAGTATCTCCTGATACTTCACGAAGAGCTAGAATAAGTGAACACTTTCAGTTATATGCAAAAGGAGTAAAACTTGAAAGTGATCCTTTTCTGTAGAGCTACAACCCTGATGAAAGGTTTGCTTGATATCAGTATCAAATGCCAACGGCTACCAATAATGCCAAATCTATTTAAAGATCATGCTAGTTAAATGTTTTATTTTAAATAGGTAAATCTTAGTGCTTCAATACTATTCTTATTTGAGGACAACTTTGGCCATTTAATTTAATTAAGTTCTTGTAATTATATATTTTTTCAAAATCAAATAAGTGAACATTATTAAATGAAATAAACATTTATTTCCTTTATTGTGACTGAATGTTTTCAACCCTTTAAAAATAATAAAGATAGCTCAACAATGTTATTTCCAGAAGATCATGTATTATTTTCCAGTCTTTTCATGAAGTTTTGATATGAACTTTTTTACCATTTCTAGTTCTACAAGTAGTTATATTTGAATTATTTATCTCTATATTACTCTTTAGTACCTGATCTAGTTGCACCCTATAATTTATGAGTTTATTTCCTTTTGCATATATTCCTAATCACAGATTGTTCAACCTCTTTCTACTTTTGACCTCATACTTCCATTTTTACTTTGGTGTTGGTTTCAAAGTAGGAGATTTCCCCGGCCAGCGGGGGGTTCAACAAGGGCCTGAGGGGAAGTCAACCTGGATGAGAGACAAACCAGACACAGAGAAGGAGACCAAGTCGAGAATCTGATCAAGGTCTCAAATTTTATTTTTTATAATGCAGCTTATATAGGGTTAAGAAGAAGGAAGCAGCCCTTAGCTGACATGGTCCAGGCCGCTGGGTTGCTAGGATCCCTAACCACAGATTGTTCTCCGGTAAAGGTCATGGGTGGGGAATTTCTAAGAAGAAGTGGAGAGTTAAGCTAAGAAGGATATGTTGCCATGGCAGTTGTCAACACTTGACGTAGGCTGGGTCAGTTTGACTTTCGGGGAAATGGAGCAGGCTTGAAGGAGTAAAAACTTAAGATTAGGCCTAGACAAAATGGCGAGACCATTGTCTCTATGGCTC
>CAUYRH010145330.1:0-19992 GCA_963574655.1 Perodicticus potto
GAGACAGAGCCTCAAGCTGTCACCCTGGATAGAGTGCTGTGGCATCACAGCTCACAGCAACCTCTAATTCCTGGGCTCAAGCGAGTCTCCTGCCTCCGCCTCCCAAGTAGCTGGGACTACAGGCGCCCGCCACAACGCCCGGCCATTTTTTGGTTGCAGCCGTCTTTGTTGTTTGGCAGGCCTGGCTGGATTTGAACCCGCCAGCTCAGGTGTACATGGCTGGCGCCTTAGCCCGTTAAGCCACAGGCGATGAAAACTTTTATTTTTGAGACAGAGTACCATGGTGTCACAGCTCACAGCAACCTCAAATTCTTGGGCTTAAGCAATCTCTTGCCTCAGCCTCTCAAGTGGCTGGGATTACAGGCGCCTGCCACAATGGCCGGCTATTTTATTTTGTTGCAATTGTCATCGTTGTTTTAGTTAGCGAGGGCCGGGTTTGAACCTGCTAGCCTCGGTGTATGTGACCGGCGCCCTACCCACTGAGCTATGGGCACCGCCCTATGAGCTTTTGATTATGTATAAAATCTATTAACAGTAAAAAATTGCTAACTATTCAAAACTTCATGTAACTATAGCAACCAAATGAATATTAGAGAGGAAAGGGGGAGGGGAGTTAAATGATTCTGGCATTTTCTAAAAGGAAGGACCCAGGGGCGGATGGTAACATTAGTAATCTATTACTATTTTTTTTTTTTAAGAGACAGAGTCTCACTTTTTCACTTTCGTGGCATCACAGCTCACAGCAACCTCCAGCTCTTGGACTTAGGCGATTCTCTTGCCTCACCCTTCTGAGTAGCTGGACTACAGGTGCCTGCCACAAGGCCAGGCTATTTTTTTGTTGCAGTTTGGCTGCGGCCGGCACCCTACTCACTGAGCCACAGGCACTGTTCTAACATTAGTAATCTTGTTCAAAGATTATCAGACATGCAGATTATCAGACCCATGATGGATGGGTAGAAGGGAACAATAACAAATACCCCTATGGACACAGTAGACTTGAGATGCCCAACAGGCTACTGAGATACTCTTTAAAGTTTGACTCAAAGCCATTTCCTCTGTGAAATCTTGCCAAACACTCCTACCTCCAACTGGAGTTAATTTGTCTTCTAGGCTTCCACAGCACTTTGTATTTTTTTTTTTCTTTTTTTTTTTTTGAGACAGTGCCTCAAGCTGTCGCCCGGGGTAGAGTACCGTAGCATTACAGCTCACAGCAACCTCCAACTCTTGGGCTCAAGCGATTCTCCTGCCTCTGCCTCCCAAGTAGCTGGGATTACAGGCACCGCCAAACGCTCAGCTATTTTTTGGTTGCAGCCATCATTGTTCTTTGGTAGGCCCGGGCTGGATTCGAACCAGCCAACTCAGGTGTATGTGGCTGGCACCTTAGCCGCTTGAGCCACAGGCTCTGAGCTAGCACTTTGGACTTTTATAATAGGATTAACTATATCTTGTTTATAGATATTTATTTGTAGCATTACTATTTTATACAGTAGAACCTTATAAGTTAGCCAGTCAAGGGACTGTGACAAACTGGTTAACATAAGAAATTAGGCAGTTTGTACAGATATGTACACGTGGTGCATGTCTGCTCTGTGAAAATTAGGTCAACTTGAGGTGGTCAATGTAGGCCAAGTGGTCAACTATGGAGGGTCTAGTGTAGTTATTTGTTTTCATATTTCTCTTGTATCTATTTAGAAGATCTTTTCTTTTGCCTCTTCTATCCACCTTTCCCCAATCCCAGTGCTTAAGGACTTGTCTTAACTGATTTTTGTATTCCTAGCACCAACAATGTCTACACATAGACGATGTTCAACAAATGATTGCTAAATGAATCTTTTTATGGTGACTTTTCTTTTTATGGCCGCATGAAAGTAACATTATCCTCAGTCAAAATT
This sequence comes from Perodicticus potto, assembly GCA_963574655.1. Lineage (NCBI taxonomy): Eukaryota > Metazoa > Chordata > Mammalia > Primates > Lorisidae > Perodicticus > Perodicticus potto. The sequence continues at coordinate 1,893 of CAUYRH010145330.1, forward strand.
TCTTCTTAATGTTTACTTTTAATAAAATGTGTTCATTTAATAAACATTCATTGAGAACTCACTAATTTCCATGAGCTTGCTAGGAAATGATTCTATAAAGAGGAATATGAGAAGGTCCCCATTCTACTTTAAGCCTTGACTAGTGCATAATTATGGATTAGACTTTTCATGAAATACCTTCAGTGGTAATATTCCATATTTGGAATAACATGTTATGGGTTGTGCCAAAATACCGATACTCTCTGAAGCTATACTTTGCTTATTTCATAATTTTGCAGAGGACTGTCACTAATGCAGAAACATACACTACTATAGTTACATATGAAAATTCTTTTTATGATGCTAGCCTTTTATTTAATGCGTGCATATACTTAGCTTGATTTATTTTTCCATATAGTGTACTCTTTGTAATATGCATATACTACATAAAAATTCTATTAATGGCCTAGTACTAAGCTGGGCCTATTGGCAAATCAGTTATTCTGTATAATTCTATTTCAATTGATGTATTAAAATCTACCACAAATATAAACTTGCAGCAAGAATATCTGGATGGTATGCATGTATTATTTTAAATGTTGGCTTATATATTTTCAAACTACAGATTATAAAATGGAAAAAAGTAATCTTTTTATTGTGTTAAGTCAAATTCAGTCTTGTTTAACTAGTAAAAACCAAGAATGCAATTAATATATAAGCCACGATAGTAGCTAAACTTAATTTAATTTTTGTTTTCTAAAATCTGAAAGTGATAAACGTAACTCAAAGTCAGCTCACATATTTTCTTTTCTTTCCTTTTTTTAAGACAGAGTCTCACTATTGTCACCCTGTCTCACAGCAACCTCAAAGTCTTGGACTTAAGCGATTCTCTTGCCTCAACCTTCCAAGTAGCTGGGACTACAGGCCCCTGCCACAACATATGACTATTTTTTTTTTTGTAGAGACAGAGTCTCACTTTATGGCCCTTGGTGGAGTGCCATGGCATCACATAGCTCACAGCAACCTCCAACTCCTGGGCTCAAGCGATTCTCCTCCCTCAGCCTCCTGAGTAGCTGGGACTACAGGCACCCGCCACAACGCCCGGCCACCCTTTTTTAGTTGTTGTTGCAGTTCGGCCGGGGCCGGGTTTGAACCCACCACACTTGGTATATGGGGCCGGCGCCTTACCGACTTAGCCACAGGCACCGCCCATATGGCTATTTTTTGGTTGCAGTTGTCATTGTTGTTAGGCAGGCCTGGGCTGGATTCGAACCCACCAGCTCTGGTGTATGTGGCTGGTGCTGTAGCTGCTGAGCTACAGGCGCCGAGCCAGCTCACATATTTTCAATAAGTACTGATGAGGACAAACTGGCCTTCTTGACGACACTGACACTATTACAATACTTGTGAGTCTTAGGCTATACATGTCTTACATTGGGGTGCTATTCATTAATCCACATGAAGTGCTTCAAAGGTTTCGTTTATAGCAGATACTCAACACATACTTCATTGTTATTGACAGAAATTTTCACTTAGGAGAGTCTATGTGGCTGAAGGCAACTTTGAAATCCCATGGAAGAGAAAACCTACGCCTCTCTAAGTAATAAAGTTTGTCACTTTCAGGTCTATAACATGCTGACTTAAAATCAATTTTCTAATAATGCAATATTGCTATGTATCTAACACAAGGTTAGTCAATGATGGAAAAAAAACATAAAAGGAGCTACATTAAAATTAAGCTAAAGGAGTAATAGGGGACCCTTGCAACATACTATTTCCACCCTAAATATAATAAAGACAGAACCCTGTCTCTAAGATTTCTTCCACTAGTCAATTTCCTTACCACTATTCAAGGCCCTCACTATTATTATCTCCTCCTAAACAAAGTTTTAGACATTTTATATACATCTTCATCTCCTTGAAGGCATATAATAAAATCCTGATGCTTCTTTCTCTACTTTTTGTAATGTTTTACAACTTAGACCCAATTTTAAACCCCCACCATGGTGGATTTTATTTGATGTGTTGTAAAAAGCACTGTCTTGAAGTCAAAAGGCTCAGGAGACCTAAATTCTAATCTTGTTTCTACCATGAAAGAGACAAATCACAAGACAGCTCTGCAGGCTTCAGCTTTCCTTTCATAGATGAGGAATTATAAAAATCATCTCTCTGGTCCTACTGGGCAATAAAAGGTTATGATTCTGTGACAGTTCCTTTTCCTCACTTAGGAATACAAATCTGATAGACTAGAGGCCACAGAATAGGGAGGTGATGATTCCCTACTGCTTGGAATTCTCTCTTCCTTTGGATTCAGGGATGAAGGGCTCTTAAGTCTCCTTTGCAGTTCTTCTGCTTGCCACATAAATATTTTCCAATTTTGGCAGTTCTACCTCTGATTTTACTCTACAGATTTTCCTTAGGTGATCTGACCAGGGCTGTGGCTTCAACTGCTAGCTATACTCACCACCCTTTCTTCACAGCAACACTGCCTGCTATCTCCTGGACGTTTTCCAACTGCTGTAACCCCAACTGTACTGCCGTTTATCCCAGACTTGCTTCTCCCCTGTCTTCGTGAGAAACCTGAGAGTCATCCTAAACTCTTCCTTTTCTCTCACTCTCCGTATCAAATCAATCCCCAATCTGTGATTTCATCTCCACAAATAATTTCTAGAATTGTTGGTGTCATGGAATAAATATTTGAGTCCTCCAAAATTCGTTTGTTCAAGCCCTAATCCCCAATGTGACTGTGCTTGGAGATGCAGCCCCCAAGGAGTAACTAAGGTTAAATGAAGTCATAAAGGTCTAGCCTCTACAACTGTGTGAAAATAAATTTCTGTTCTTTGAGCCATCCGGTCTGTGGTATTTTGTTATGGCAGCCTGAGCAGGCTCATCAGTCAGCTTCTCTCCACCTGCTGCACTACCCCAGGGTGGTTCATCACTCTCTCTTCCCTAGAGTCTGGCCACACTCTCATCCACCCAGCAGTATCACTATGGGTTAGAGTCAGATCGCGGGAGATTGAATCCTTGCTCTGCCACTGACTGTACATTTGAGCAAGTTACTTAATCTCTCTCTGTGTCCAGTAACCTCCCTGTAAAATGAGGCCAACAATAGCAGGGTTGTTTGAACAAGGTGATATGTATAAAATGTCTCCAATAACGCTTGGCACATTAAAAGCACCCAATGAAATTTAGCTATCACTGTCTTTTACATTATCAGAATAAGCCAACTAAACCACAAAGCTGCCCATGTCATTCTCATGTTTTAGAACACTCCAGTACCCTCCCCTCCCCCCCCAAAAAAACCCAGAATAAAGTTCAAGCTCCTGAGCATGACTTACAGGCTCCACATAGATCTGCAAGTTCTACTGCAGGTACTCACGTGAACTCCCCACTCCTGCTCTGGGCTCATTCACATCACTCCTCACCCACACTGAACTCCATGCAGTTCCCTGCTGTGCTGTAATGCTCAGGCTTTCGTTCCTCTGCCCTCTGCCTGTAACATCCTTGCCCTTGGCTTCACCTGGCCAAGTCCTATTCAGTCTTCTAGATTTTGCTTGGACCTTTCCTTCCCAGGAAGCCTTTATGTATCTTTTACTCTGGGTTATGAACCCCTCGTCTTTGCTCTTTTCATAATTATTTTTTTTATTTTTTTTGCAGTTTTTGGCCAGGGCTGGGTTTGAATCCGCCACCTCTGGCATATGGGGCCAGCGCCCTACTCCTTTGAACCATAGGTGCCGCCTCATGCTCTTTTCATACTTTTTGCAAGCCTTTATTACAATGCTCTACCATGATAATACTGAAATGATCTATTTGTGTCTTTGTTTCCCATTATATCAGAGACCAATTGTTATTTTTCTTTGTAGCACAGTGTTTAGCAATCTGACACGTAGTAAAAGTCAGAAAATGTTTGACAAACTGCATGGAACCAAACTCTGTAATCTAGACCATTTTTTTTTATATCCACCATTGCTGCCTTGGTTCAAGTGCTTATTTTCCCTTTGAAGCAATGTAAAGGACTTCCTGCCTCTAATCTCTCTGTATACCATCCTTTAAATAACTAGCAGAATTGTCATCTCCAAGCAGAAATATCCTGTGTTACATAGGATATCAAAATACATTTGGGATCCTCATTGGATAAGAAGAAAGTCTAATTTCCTTAACAAGGAAATGAGGTCCTTCAATGTACTCTCCCTCTCGCTTTTCTCTCTGCACCTAAAATCCTGCTGAACTTCTTCCCGCTGCTGGAACAAGTTCCATATATTCAAGTCTCCCTGCCTTTGCATATGTAGTTTCTTCAGCCAGGAGCGCCATACTTTCTGACGCCCAGGAAACTCTCATTCATTCTATTATGACTCGTTCTCCACATCACTCCTTTACCAAGTCTTTCTTGTCCCGGGCACCCACTGAGAGAACGAGTTGCTTATTCCTCTCTGCTCCTACGGCACATTGTTCATACTGATGTCACACAGTATGAGGTCCTTGACAAAAGTTATAATTTTGTGTTTTAACCATTTAAATTCAGGGCAAGGAATGAATCAATACTCATCTTTGTAAGTCCTGGGAACTATAACTACATCCCAGTTACAAGAAGCACTCAATATGTTTGTAGTTTTAAAGTAAATGAATGGCTAGAATGCCTAGAAAAAAATGAGAAGAACTCCAGGTTACTGTGTGTCATGTCACACAGAAATCACCCTGAGGACAGTTATAGGATCTTCCTCATGGAAAGCTGTGAGGAATATGAAGAATGTATGTAAAGTCTTTGGCGTAGTGCCTGGCACTCAGTATTTACTCAAAACATCTTAGTGATGATAATGATAGCACGGTGCCTGGCACATAAGAGAGTTAAAAACTGTTAGTCTCTTTGCTTGACTGACTGATAAGAAGTTAGGGCAGAAGGTCACTGCTGACATCTTAGAAAGCTAGATTACAGTAAAATAAAAAATGACTAATTTAAAAGGAATACTTATTTATTAAGCCATGTTCAACTGGTACAATAGTGGAATGCTCAATTGAAAGGAAAAGGAAAATAATACAAGTGGATATATAACCTTATTTATAACAAAAGAAATAAGACACCAGATTATCAATCTCCTAAACCAGGACATATATTTCTGATACAAAGAGACAGTGATAAAACAGGGCTTCCCTCAAATAAATTACTTCCTCTCTTTTGAGACAGAGCCTCAAGCTGTCGCCCTGGGTAGAGTGCTCTGGCATCACAGCTCACAGCAACTTCTAACTCCTAGGCTCAAGCGATTCTCCTGCTTCCACCTTCCAAGTAGCTGGGACTATAGGTGCCTGCACAATGACCGGCTATTTTTTTGTTGCAGCCATCATTGTTGTTTGGCGGGCCCAGGCTGGATTTGAACCCTCCAGCTCAGACGTATGTGACTGGCGCCTTAGCTGCTTGAGCCACAGGTGCCGAGCTACTTCCTCTCTTTCAGATTCAGTTTTTCATCTGTTAAAATAACTACAATTTAACAAATTTTTACATTAAAAAAGTTCTAATACAACTTCACAAACCAGAAATTAGTAGGTGTTTAAAAAGAAATATACGTTCTCTTTATCAGCCAGCAAATACCTATCTGATTCTAACCCCTAATTAGCTCTCCCTTCTTTTTCCCTAAATGAGTCTCTATTGTATTTATTTAATTTAAAGTACTGCATGTGGCAGCATGAGAAAGGAAGATTGGTAATGTTGTTAAAACTGTTAGATGTCACAGGATATTTGGGATCACCTTGGGTTCACAGTGGTATATCAGCTTTTGGCTTGTTCTATTTATCAATTTGTCCATTTATTCATGTTAATTGAATTCCCAACAGAGCAATTTAAAAACAATAATATTAATGTGTTGATTTGTAATGGAGGTCTGACAATTAAATTTGTGAACTAATTGTAGAAAAAGTGCTTTGAAGAGTAGATTAGGCATTGGCATCAGTGCATAGCTTCTCAAGGGGAGTACTTTGAGGGTCACTGTAGTGATATTCAGCAATGAGTTAAGTAGAACTTTTCTAGATTAGTTCGAGAACTTTTTTTTTTTGAGACAGAGCCTCAAGCTGTCACCCTGGGTAGAGTGCTCTGGCATCAGAGCTCACAGCAACCTCCAATTCCTGGGCTCAAGCGAGTCTCCTGCCTCCGCCTCCCAAGTAGCTGGGACTACAGGTGCCCGCCGCAACGCCCGGCCATTTTTTGGTTGCAGCCACCATTGTTGTTTGGCAGGTCCAGGCTGGATTCGAACCTGCGACCTCAGGTGTACGTGACTGGCGCCTTAGCCCGTTGAGCCACATGCACCAAGCCTAGTTGGAGAACTTAATTGTCTCACCTCATAAATCAATCTCTTACATGCCAGAGAATAGGGCATATATAACAAAAAATAGATACCAATTATTTATATTGGGTATTTTTTTCAAACAGAAGGATATTCTCAGGAGACAATGCCTAGCACTAGGTCTTGCACATAACAGACATTTAATAACTATTAGTTGAATAAAATTAAGGATTAGGCTGACACACAAAGAGGTAGTAAGAAAGAGAGGAAAGTTGGATCTTTTTGAGAACTTCTATCTTACTAAGCTGTATGTATCTACTGCCCATATTTTCCATGTAGCTAATCCCCACTGGTCATCAGAATTGAGACACGCTTTCCTTGGAAATCAGCAGCTACAGGAGGACATTCTTCTTATCTGGCATTTCTACTGTAGACAATGCAGACTTACAGCAGTATATCTATCTCTGCCTAATAACAAATTAAAAAATACACATTTTTAACAAAAGGAGGGAATCAGATTCAGAAATTGAATCCTTTTTTTTTTTTTTCTTAGAGACAGGGTCTCATTTTGTTGCATGGACATGAGGGCAGTGGCATCATCACAGCTCACTGCAACCTCAAACTCCTAGGCTCAAGTGATCCTCCCGCCTCAGCCTCCTAAATACTAATAACCACCACCACACCCAGCTACTTTTCTACTTCTCATAGAGATGGGTTTTCACTATGTTGCTCAGGCTGGTCTTGGATTCCTGACTTCAAGCAATCCTACTGCCTTAGTCTCCCAAAGTATTAGGATTACAGTCATGAGCCACCATGCCCAGCCTGGAACTGAATATTATAATTTAGATTACTTAGAGGAGTGGATATATGATCTATTATATATCTATTATATGGTATCTTTCTCAGTCCAACTTTTGATAATAGTTGAACACATGCCTAACAAAACCTGAGGGGAGGGTATAGCAAACCAATGGCCCATGGGCTAAATCCTGCCTGCTGCTACTTCTTAAAATAAAGTTTTATTAGAACGCAGCCATTCCTGCTCATTTTCATATTGTTAATGGCTGCTTTTGTGCTGTAACAGCAGGGTTGAATAGTTATGTCACAGGTATATGGTTTACAAAGACCAAGATATTCACCATCTGACCCTTTATAGAAAGTCTGCTGATCTTTGGAGACTGCAAGTATTCTCTAGTGCTAATTAAGAGCAGAACCACACTAATTAGAAGTTAGACTAGCAGGTGATAGGGCTGATAACCTATAATGGAAATTGAGGTTCTTAATCTGGACCCCTGCTTTGAAAGAAGGTCATCTTAATGAGGAGGGAGACCCCTGCAGGCAAACTCAGAATTTTCTGCAGGAAGAAGTTTTGAGTCCATTTTCACACGTGCATAAGTGTTCGGTTATGTATTTAATCTCTGTTAACTATGCTTCCATAGATGCTTTCTCCTCTTCTTCAATAAGTCCCAAGACGTTCTAGGAAGGTAAAGAGAGAAAGGAGTAAAAGTATCCAAGGCTTGCTGAAGGGAGTGTTTTATTAATTTTCAACAGAAATACCATATTATGCTAAGAGAAGGCAAAATTTAATCTGAAAATAGAGGTGAATGTGAATAAATGCTCATTAAAACTGACTCCAACATCATGAAGGAGCAAAACAAAGCATTTCTCAGAAGGGTTCATGCGGTGTGTTTCACTGTGCTAGGAGCTGACACTTGAATAAGATATAGACAAATGAAGACAAAACAATGGCCTTCAAAGTTGATTGAAATCAGTACAACTTTCCCTTGTTTCACTTTGCAATCCAAATCTTTAAAAATTGTTAAAAATATATTTTCTAAAAACTAGAGTGAAAATTAATTTTATGATCATTTAGGTTGTTTTTTAAAAAAATGCCAAAATGGGAAGAAGTGATGGCGAATTCCTGTCAAAGAGGAAAGGACAGAGCTGCTTAAATCACTTTGCATATATATATTTATTTATTTTTATTTATTTTTTCTTGAGACAGAGCCTCAAGCTGTCACCCTGGGTAGAGTGCTGTGGCATCACAGCTTACAGCAACCTCCAACTCCTGGGCTTAAGCGATTCTCTTGCCTCAGCCTCTCAAGCAGCTGAGACTACAGGCACCCACCACAATGCCTGGCTATTTTTTTTTTTTTTTTTTTTTTTGGCTGTAGTTGTCATTGTTTGGCAGACCCCGGCTGGACTCGAACCCACCAGCTCTGGTGTAAGTGACTGGCACCTTAGCAGCTTGAGCTACAGGGGCTGAGCCTCAATTTGCATATTTTTAATCTAACATAGCACCACATAAGGACAGGTATGTAACTTTTCTGTCCAGTTTGATAATTCTCTTTCCCTTACATGCCTTATGCAATCCAACAGTGCCCCACATCCAGTCATCAGTACACCCTGTCACCATTACCTCCCAAATGGATCCTGAAGCTAACCATTCTCTAGTTGGTTCTCTAGTCTCAGGTATCATAATCTCTCCCTTGGGACTACTATAGATGACTCATAATTCCATACATCATCCAGACTGAGTAAGCTAAGTATAAATGTAATCATGTCCCTTCCTTGATTAAACCCTTCAATAGATTCCCATTAAGGTAAAAAACACAGACTGGATGCAGTAGCTTACACCTGTAATCCCAGCACTTTGGGAGGCCAAGGGAAGAGGATTTTCTGAGGTGGAAATTCAAGACCAGCCTGGGCAACATAGGGAGATCATCTCTACAAAACACTCAAAAATCAGCCTGGGCAACATAGGGAGACCATCTCTACAAAACACTCAAAAATCAGCCAGGCATGATGGCATGTAGTCCCAGCTACTCTGGTGGCCAAGGAAAGAAGATCATTTGAGTCCTGGAGCTTGAGGTTGCAGTGAGTTATGGTCACACTACTAAGCTCCAGCCTGGGCAACAGTGTGATGCCCTGTCTCTTAAAAGAAAAAAAGGGCTGGGGATAGTGGCTCCCATCTGTAATCCTAGCATTCTGGGAGGCCGAGGTGGGAGGATCCTTTGAGCTCAGGAGTTCTAGAACAGTCTGAGCAAAAGTAAGACCTTGTCTCTACTAAAAATTGAAAAATTAGTTGGGGGTCATGGTGGGTGCCTATAGTTTCAGCTACTCAGAAAATTGAAGCAGGAGGATCAAGTGAACCCAGGAATTAGAGGGTGCTGTGAGCTAGGCCGATGCAATGGCACGCTAACGTGGAGGAAACAGAGTTATACTTTATCTAAAAAAAAAAAAAAAAAAAACAAAGAAAAGAAAAAAATAATATCCAATTACCTTATTTTAATGAAGACTCAAATAATTTCATCACAAATAACTCTCTGAATAACTCCTTCCATTCTATTCCTGGATTACTCCATATTTCAGCTATAATAGTTTTTTTTTTCTTTTCTTTTGGAGACAGTCTTCCTCTGTCACCCTGGCTAGAGCACAGTGACATCACCACAGCTTAGAGCAACCTCAAACTCCTGGGCTCCAGCGATCCTCCTGCCTCAGCCTCCTACATAAAAATTACTGTAGTATGTGCTTATTGTCTTAACCCAACCTCCTAAAATGTATTCATTCCTTGAGGGCAGAGACAGTTTCAGCCTATATCATCAGAACCTAACACAGTTTCTGGATTATAGCAAATAACCCCATTTATTGATTAGCTATGACTCATTTTACTCACATGATTTCATTTCCTTAGCAAACACGTATATTTGAAATATAATTAAATATTAATAATTTACAGATATTTTTTGATTATTTAAATAAAATATCTATTATTTTGGTCAACCAGAAGCATTACATTATGTGTATTAGCAACTGGGTAACTTCTAAAAATACTTACAATTAACACAATTTTCTTTTCTTTTTTTGAGACAGACTCTCAAACTGTTGCCTTGGGTAGAGTGCCGTGCCGTGGCGTCACAGCTCACAGCAACCTCCAACTCTTAGGCTTAAGCGATTCTCTTGCCTCGGCCTCCCAAGTAGCTGGGATTACAGGCGCCCAATACAACGTCCGGCAATTTTTTTGTTGTAGTTGTCATTGTTGTTTGGCGGGACCAGGCTGGATTCAAACCCTCCAGTTCCAGTGTACACGGCTGGCGCCTTAGCCACCTGAGCTACAGTCACCGAGCCAAATAACACATTTTTCTCTAGCAATATATATTCATTACTAGATGGAATACACAATTCTTTTTCATTAATAAAAAGCAATGCACTGGTGAAACTTTAAATCCAGTATAAAGAAAAGTATATACTCCATTCTGCAGAGTCTTAAGATATAAATATCAGCTTGGTGCCTGTAGCACAAGTGGCTAAGGTACCAGCCACATACACAAGAGCTGGTGGGTTCAAATCCAGCCTGGACCTGCCAAACAACAATGACAACTACAACCAAAAAATAGCCAGGCGTTGTGGCAGGCGTCTGTAGTCCCAGCTACTTGGGAGGCCAAGGCAAGAGAATCGCTTAAGCCCAGGAGCTGGAGGTTGCTGTGAGCTGTGATGACACAGCACTCTACCGAGAGTGACAGCTTGAGGCTCTGTCTCAAGAAAAAAAAAAGTATAAGTATCTTTCTAAACATTCTAAAGCAAAAATAAATAACTAAATAAACATTCTAAAGCTCCAATATCTATAGGCATTAGGCTGCCAGTCTATTCTCATCTGAATACAAATATGTAAACATATGTCAACCCCAGCCCAAGGGGAAAAAAAATTGTCCTGCCACTTCAGCCTTCAACTTTAGGCCCATTTCTTTTTTTTTTTTTTTTGAGACAGAGCCTCAAGCTGTCACCCTGGATAGAGTGCTGTGGCTTCACAGCTCACAGCAACCTCCAATTCCTGGGCTCAAGCATGTCTCTTGCCTCTGCCTCCCAAGTAGCTGGGACTACAGGCGCCCGCCACAACGCCTGGCCATTTTTCGGTTGCAGCCGTCATTGTTGTTTGGTGGGCCCGGGCTGGATTCGAACCTGCCAGCTCAGGTGTACATGGCTGGCGCCTCAGCCAGTTGAGCCACAAGCACCGAGCCCCATTTCTCTCTTCTTGACAATAAAACTTCTCAGGATACTTGTCTGTTTCTTCTTACTCTGCTTATTTTTAGCCCTCTCCAATCTGGCATCAGTTCTCAGTACTCTCCACTAAAACCGTTTTTATGTAAGTTATCAATGGTGTTCATGTTGTCAAATCCAGTAGACACTTCCTATTCTCATCTTATCCAATTTTTAACATAGCTGATAATTCCCTCCTTGAAACATTCTCTTCTCAACTTTTAAAATACCCAATTCTTGGCTCGGCGCCTGTGGCTCAACGGGCTAAGGCGCCAGCCACGTACACCTGAGCTGGCGGGTTCGAATCCAGCCCGGGCCTGCCAAACAACAATGATGGCTGCAAACAAACAAAAAAAAATGGCCGGGCATTGTGCGGGCGCCTGTAGTCCCAGCTACTTGGGAGGCGGAGGCAAGAGACTCGCTTGAGCCCAGGAATTGGAGGTTGCTGTGAGCTGTTATGCCATGGCACTCTATCCAGGGTGACAGCTTGAGGCTCTGTCTCAAATAAATAAATAAATAAAATATCCAATTCTATTATTTTCCTCCCACCTCTGGGGCCAGTTCTCCTATTGGCTTCCCTTTTATCCTACTTCTACGTGTTAAGAGTATTACTAATGATTGGACCTAAATTTCCTCCCTCCTAGGTAATCTAATTCAGTTCCATTGCTTTAGATGTCATCTATCTAGACAATGAAAACACTGTGACAGCCCAATCTTTTCTCAGGCTCTCTCAGAACAACAGATCTACTTGACATATACATTTGGACTTTTAATAGCCATCTCAAACTTAACGAGTTAAAAAAAAAACCTCTGACTCTCTTCCCAAACTGTTCCTACCTCCCTCAATAAAGAACATTTTCTTTTTCTTTCTTTCTTTTTTTTTTTTTTGTAGAGACAGAGTCTCACTTTATCGCCATCAGTAGAGTTCTGTTGCGTCACAGCTCACAGCTATCTCCAACTCCTGGTGTTAGGCAATTCTCTTGCCTCAGACTTCTGAGTAACTGGGACTACCGGTACCTGCCACAACCCCTAGCCATTTTTTTGTTGTTATTGCAGTTTGGCCAGGGCTGGGTTTGAACCAGCCACTCTCAGTATATGGGGCCGGCACCCTACCCACTGACCCACAGGCACCGCCAACATTTTCTTATATTCATACATTAAATGCTTCTTTCCTAAGTATTTGTTGCTATAAATGTATTAAGAATTCTTTTGTTTACTAATTTTTTGTGATTAAAATGTTATATCTATTTTCTTTAAAAACCTTACCTTATATCGGCTCGGCACCTCTGGCTCAAGTGCTAAGGCGCCAGCCACATACACCTCAGCTGGCAGGTTCGAATCCAGCCCAGGCCCACCAAACAACAATGACGGCTGCAACCAAAAAATAGTCGGGCATTGTGGCAGGTGCCTGTAGTCCCAGCTACTTGGGAGGTGGAGGCAGGAGAATCACTTAAGCCCAAGAGTTGGAGGTTGCCGTGAGCTGTGATGCCACAGCACTCTACCCAGGGTGACAGTTTGAGGCTCAGTCTCAAAAAAAACAAAAACAAAAAACCCTTACCTTATAAAATTATTTTTTAAACAGAGACCAAAAATATGTATTATTAACTTTTCTGCTTTGTTAAAACTAGGGCTTCCCCTTGTTCTCCATTTAGGATTATTTCTTTGTAAAAATAATAAGCCAAATCAATGTAACTGTCAAAGAGATCTTACAACCTCCTAAGCATAGTATGTAGCAAGGGATTTCTCATCTTATATAACAAAATTTTCAGCTCTGCCATCACTACTGAGAACAAGAACTGTATTTTTTAGCTACATAAGTGTAGCTAAGTCACTAAGTTCTGGCCAATGACAAGTAAATGAAATGTGATCTATCCCTAAAAGGTCAAAGCACATACAGACTTTTTCCTTTTTTTCACATTTTTCTCTATCCAATGTACCATCTTCAATCACGAGTGTGAGACTAAGGATGTCACAATAAGAGGATTAGAAGTCTGGTTCTCTAACACCTTGGGATGTTAACCAGTCTTGGATCATCACCTGGTCTCACACAGAGGTAAACTTCCAGCTTGTTAAGTCACTGTAATTTAAGGGTTTTTAAAATCCCAGAACTTAATCTATTTCTAAAGATTTAGTCACAATATTATGTACTGTCTATGTTCTACTGTGATAGGTATTTTCCATATATATATTACATAAGCCTAACAGCTTTTGAGCGGTTATACATTCCATTTTATAGATAAGAAAACTAACGCTAAAACTGAAGATTGAGACAAGGTCACCTAGTTTTATCGACAAGCGTTATCAGAATTTAGCATTAGACCAATGCCCATGCCCAGTACAAAACATACCTCTGATTATACTCAGGCAGTAGATTTAGCCACAGTGATTAAGACCATTAATTTTGAAGTCAAAAGCCTTGATTCTGAGTTAAGAGACTTGGTTTTTAAGTCTGTTTTATCACTGGCAGTTTGGCAGATTTGAGGGAAGTTTTCTAAATTTCACTTTCTTCATTTGTAAGATTAAAATCTTACAGATAATCTTAGTGTTACAAGGAATAAGTGAGGCCATGAAAAATCTAGCATTTGCTGGGTAAGCTGACCATCTAAATGAGAATTTTAAATTAGAAATACTCAGCTTTCTTTCTTTCTTTTTTAGTGACGGGGTCTTTCTATGTTGCCCAAAAGCTAGAGTGCAGTGGCCTCTAACAGCCACAATCACGGAGCACTAAAACCTCCTGGTTTCAAGCAATCCTCTTGCCTCAGCCTCCTATAGCTGGAACTATAGGGACATGCCACCATGCCTGTTAGAAATATTTAGCTTTCTGAATTTCTCCTCTGTGTGTGAATGAGACTATTGGGGTCCTTAAACAAAATTCACACTATCTTTAGTGATTTATTAAATAACTTGAATTTATATCTACCAGAATGTTCTTTGGGTTTAATGTAGTTCATTACAATGCTAAATATTTAGATATGATGCTCTTCTACTCAGAGCAGCCAAGCAAATTAACTTATTTTGCAGTGCTATTAAAATATCATTTCTTACACCATCATTTCAACAACAGTATGATAAATCTCCTTTTATCTTAAAAAGAGGAGTCTAGAAAAATACTAACAGATATTTCTGAGGAATAAACTGATAATGAGGGAGCTATTAAGTATCCAGTTCAACACTTTTTCTAGAAGTTCAGTAAGTAATGACTAATCTCTTATAACAAGCGTGAGAATAGAAGGCTCGTCTCCAAACTATGCAAAATAAAGTCAGGCAGTGACCTGGTGAACATGTACGAGAACAAAATTCTTTTGAAAATTAATTATCATGGCTCAGAGCCTGTGGCTCACCAGGCTAAGGCGCCAGCCACGTACACCTGAGCTGGCGGGTTCAAATCCAGCCCGGGCCCGCCAAAGCAACAATGACGGCTGCAACCAAAAAATGGCCGGGCGCTGTGGCGGGCGCCTGTAGTCCCAGCTACTTGGGAGGTGGAGGCAAGAGACTCGCTTGAACCCAAGAATTGGAGGTTGCTGTGAGCTGTGATGCCACGGCACTTGATCCAGGGTGACAGCTTGAGGCTCTGTCTCAAAAAAAAAAAAAAAAGAAAATTAACTATCATTTGCTGCCCTGTATGTCTGCCATTCTATTTATCATTAATTATTGCTTAAGAAAAAAATATTTATTAAAGATTTACCATGTGTTTAGCACTGGCAAATAAAAAGGATATAAAGGCTCGGAGCCTGTGGCTCAATGGGCTAAGGCACCAGCCACGTACACCTGAGTTGGCGGGTTCGAATCCAGCCCGGCCCACCAAACAACGACAGCTGCAACCAAAAAATAGCCAGGCGTTGTGGTGGGTACCTGTAGTCCCAGCTACTTGGGAGGCAGAGGCAGGAGACTCGCTTGAGCCCAGGAACTGGAGATTGCTATGAACTGTGATGCCACAGCACTCTATCCAGTGTGACGGCTTGAGGCTCTGTCTCAAAAAAAAAAAAAAAAAGTCAATAAAGAGTATAAAATTCTGGGTGGTACCTGTGGCTCAGTGGGTAGGGCACCAGCCCCATATACCAAGGGTGGTGGGTTCAAACCCAGCCTCAGCCAAACCACAACAAAAACAACAAAAAAATAACCAAGCATTGTGGCGGGCGCCTGTAGTCCCAGCTACTCGGGAGTCTGAGGCAAGAGAATCACCTAGGCCCAGGAGTTGGAGGTTGCTGTGAGCTGTGATGCCACAGTACTCTACAGAGGGTGATAAAGGGAGACTCTGTCTCTAAAAAAACAAAGAAAATAAGAGACAAAGTAATCTTTTTTTTTTCTTTTGTAGAGACAGAGTCTCACTTTATCACCCTCTGTAGAGTGCTGTAGCATCACAGCTCACAGCAAACTCCAACTCCTAGGCTTAGGCGATTCTCTTGCCTCAGCCTCCTGAGTAGCTAGGACTACAGGCGCCTGTCACAATGCCCGGCTATTTTTCTGTTTTTGCAGTTTGGCCGAGGCCGGGTTTGAACCTGCCACCTTCGGTATACTGGGCCGGCGCCCTACTCGATGAGCCACAGGCACTGCCCAAGACAAAGTAATCTTAAACATATTATATAGCAACATGTAAAGAGTATAATTACATATACACATTCAGGAAGGATACTATTTGTAATTTGTAAATTATGAGGTATAGAAAAGTTAAGATTCTGAAAACCAACATGATTAAGAAAAGCTTAAGGAAGGATACAAGATCTGGGTCAGATCCTGAAGGACATGAGCAGGGAGATCATGTACAGCAGGGGAAAGGTGTTCCTGATCAGGGAAACAACATATTTAAAAACTAGGAGGTAGGACTGAATATAACATGTGAATGGGATGGTGAAGAGATTTTTCTCTGCATGGGGGAAAAAAAAAGGAAACTGCAGGGTTAAAAGGTTTGACAGCGAAGGTAGAGCAGGAAGCTAAAGTTCTTAAAGTTGAGGCAAAGGGCTGAGCAGAATGGCTCACGCCTACAATCCTAACACTCTGGGAGGCCAAGGCTGGTGGATTGCTTGAGCTCAGTAGTTCGAGACAGGCCTGAGCAAAAGCGAGAGCCTGTCTCTACTAAAAACAGAAAAAACTGAGGCAAGAGGATTGCTTGAACCCAAGAGCTGGTGGTTGCTGTGAATTATGACACCATGGCACTCTACCCAAGGTGACAGTTTGAGACTGTCTCCAAAAAAATAAATAAATAAAGTTGAGGCAAAGGAGTAAAATGAAAACACAGAAAATAGTGAACAATTATTAGACATGGGTGGGGGGACAAAGATTTGTAAATTTGGCACAGAGGATGGATTAAAATAGAGTAATGGATTCAGGGAGGGTAGTGAGAAGGCTATATAGTTTTGAGTGCTTGTGTTTATGATGGTGGCAGCAGATGGACAAGAGCAAAGGTTGTGTACATAGTTGAATACATGGCTGTCTTATCAGCTATGAAGTACCCATAACAGAATACATTTTAGAATCTTCTTCAGTTTGCAAATGGGAGTCTCTCTAGCTCCAAAATTTCTTCATTGGAGAGTCTCCATTTTTATAAAATTCTAAAGAACTGAGGAGGCTGTCTTGATATCTAGATGTTTATTAACTTAAAAATCATTAAAAATAAATCTGGAAGGAGAAAAAGCAGGTCACACTACTCTGAAAATTATTTTGTGCTTTTTCCTTCTATGATGCACTTTTTTCTTTGGTAGAGACAGAGTCTCACTTTATCACCCTCCAACTCCTGGGCCTAGGTGATTCTCTTGCCTCCATCTCCTGAGTAGTTGGGACTACAGGCACTTGCCAGAACGCGTGGCTATGTTTTTGTTGCAATTTGGCTGGGGCCGGGTTTAAACCTGTCACCCTCGGTATATGGGGCCTGAACCCTACTCACTGAGCCACAGGCACCACCCGCTCTTTTTTTTTTTGAGACAGACTCTCAAGCTGTCGCCTGGGTAGAGTGCCATGGCGTCAGAGCTCACAGCAACCTCAAATTCTTGAGCTTAAGGGATTCTCTTGCCTCAGCCTCCCAAGTAGCTGGGACTATAAGTGCCAGCAACCACACCCAGATGATTTTTTATTTTCATGGTTGTTGCAGGTGTCATTGTTGTCTTAGCTGGCGCAGGCTGGGTTCAAACCCACCAGCCCTGGTGTACGTAGCCAGTGCCCTACCTGCTGAGCTATGGGTGCCGCCCTATGATGCACTTTTACCTTAAAAAAAATTTACCATTCTGGCTTGGCACCTATAGCTCAGTGGCTGGAGTGCCAGCCACATACACCAGACCTGGTGGGTTCAAACCCAGTCCAGGCCTGCTAAACAACAATGACAACTGCAACCAAAGAAACAACTGGGTGTTGTGGCGGGTGCCTGTATTCCCAGCTACTTGGAGGCTGAGGCAAGAGAATAGCTTAAGCCAACAATTTGAGGTTGCTGTGAGGTGTGATGTCATGGCACTTACCCAGGGTGACAGCTTGAGACGCTGTCTCAAAAAAAAAAAAATTTACTATTCTTTTCATATATGACCTCTAATTTGTAAAGCTGAATTCCTGGTTTACCATTCCTATTTTATACATGAGGACATTAAGGGCTCAATAAGATTAATGCTATCGGCTCGGCGCCTGTGGCTCAACGGGCTAAGGCGCCAGCCACGTACACCTGAGCTGGCGGGTTCAAAGCCCGTGCCCGCCAAACAACAATGACGGCAATCAAAAAATGGCCGGGCGTTGTGGCGGGCGCCTGTAGTCCCAGCTACTTGGGAGGTGGAGGCAGGAGACTCGCTTGAGCCCAGGAATTGGAGGTTGCTGTGAGCTGTGATGCCACAGCA
>CAUYRH010145331.1:0-12692 GCA_963574655.1 Perodicticus potto
ATAACAGGAAAGGGGACTTCCCAAGTTGGGGTCAGGGAAGGTGAATTAGAGGGAGGAGTTTTGATCATGACTAAATCTCCAGGAGGGAAAAGTTCCTGTTTTAGGTAGTATGTCCCTCCCCAAACGGGGAGCGGGACTTTCAGGGATGATTAGGGAGGCATGAGAGAACAGCAAGTCATCCCAATTGCAGCTTAGAGGTTGGGAGAAAAATTTGGTAACCGGCTGTCCAGACACTCCCTGTATAGTTATGGATTTGGGAGATAAAAGACCAGGATTAGAGAGAAGTACAAAAAAAATTGCTCCAGTGTCCAAAAGGAATTTTCTCTCCTGGCGCTCCACTATAAGGCAAACCTGGGGCTCTTGAGGGGTGATGACACAAGCTGGATCCATGAGAATTTGCCCCAGGCACTCTCAGTCCAGTTTGGCCTCTGATGGGGTCCCTGTCCCAGGAGGCCTTTGCCGCTGGAGACAGGCCACCCTCCAGTGGTTACCCTTGCATTCTGGATAGGGGCCAGGTGGCTTGCCCAGCCAGTGGTACTGCTTGGGGCAGTCTTCTCTGAAGTGGCAGGTCTGACCACATTGGAAGCACTTGTTTTTCGCTCCTCTGGTTTCCCTAGGCCCCTGAAGGTTGCTCGTTTGTCAGAGTGCCATTACCAGAGCTGTCATTCTTTTCTGTTCCTTTCTCTCTTTTTCCTCCTTTCTCTCCAGATCTCGGTTACAAAAGACCGTAGTGGCCAGTTTAAGAAGATTCTCCAGGTTATGGTCAGGGACTATACCCAATTTCTGGTGTTTTCTTTAAATGTCTGGGGCCGCTTGAGGGATAAATTTGTCTTTTAAAATAATCTGACCCTCTATGGAATCAGGTGTCAATTGGGTGAAAACACAAATGTCTTAATGCTGTAATTGGGTAAATGAGGTGAAGGTTATGTTGGTTAGTAGGATGTAAGCACTCCAATTTGTACAAATAATCAGCACATGGAATCCCATAATGGCATAAATGAATTCATGATCTATGTACAAATGACTTAATAAAAATAAATAAATAAATAAAAAGAACAGGAAATTTAAATAATCCATAACAATAATAGAGCCCATTTTTTATTCAATGAGTGGTCAGGCTTAGAATTTTTGACTAAGTTCATAAAAGGGAGTTTTCCCTAGCTATATTTCACAGAGTTATCATCTGAATCAGGGGACAGATATCAGAGTTGAGTTCACATGACAATGACCACAGCCTTATCTTTTCCTCTCCTGTATTGACATTGGAAACAAGAATGACAGCAAGTTTTAGGTAATGTGGTATATTTCTGCTTTTTCTTTTTTTCTTCTTACCAACAAACTTCTTTGTCAGAAAGCAAATTTAAGTGTCATAAAGACCTATGACGAATCAGGAGAAAAAAAAATACATAATAAACAAGAAGAGGCTTTGGCCAAGTCTGCCCACAACAAAACTATCAGCTTTGTGAGTGGTTGGGGATTTGTCTGGACTTTCTTATCTCACCCACAGATTTCTGCAGTTTGGAGAATCTTTGTCTCTGCTGCTCTGGGTCACATTTGTAGATGGCACTTGCCTTAGACGAGGTGCAATTGCAGAATTGCAGACTTCCTGCCCCATTCCAGGGTCACATCAATTGACTTTATGGTTGTCATCTAACCTCCATTTTTGCTATTATTATAAATTATCATTAATCATCTAAAATATGAACAGTATCATTTTGATCATGTCTCTTTCTTGCTCTTACTTTTTTACTTCTACAATCAGCAGCTGTTTCACCTATTATATATTTTCATTCCACCTTGATTTACCTAAGCCCTTTGCTGAATTTAATAATAATTCCACTGATCAGTAATGACTGTCATGTCACTGTGCATTAAATCCAAACCTCTTTGCTATAGTGAACATAATCTGATCTGTGTTGATGAAGCCTGCCACTTTGCCTCCTGTCACACTCTTCCCACTCATTCACCTTTGTCCTTAAACACAGTAAACTTGTTCTCAGGGGCTCTCCCCCTGAGACCTGGGCATGGATTTTTATCTTAAGATTATTCAGGACTCCTCTCAAATGTGACTTTCTCAGTAATTAGTCCTCTGACAACTTTATATGTATAAAATAAGTTTCTTTCACTTATCTAACACTTATCTCTATTCTATTTATAAAACTTACCTCTACTTGAATATTTGGTATTTATTTGTTTGCCCCTCTGTTATTTTTATTACAGTATAAGCTCTAAAAGGGCAAGTAATTTGTCTTATAAATTAGTTCTATTTCCACTTTCTGTTACAGTCTGGCACCTTGAGGATGACTAACAAATACAATGTGTAATCAATGTCTGCACAACCATAGACATTCCTTATTGAATGAGCACCTAGACTTTAATGCATCTTAGCATTAAGATGGACCTGGCCTACGGCTACTTAATAACTGAAAAGACTATAGGTGGGCTTTCTTTCTAAGATGTGATGTGGTATTTAGCAATAAGCTTTGGCAAAATTATATCAGGTAACACAAATAAATATTTAACCCAGTGAAGAATATATGCCAATAATACTCTTTCTAGTAATATTAGCTTATATCATTACCACTACATTGAAAGCTTTATGAGGGCAGTTATCCTGGCTTTGTTGATAGTTAGATACCCCAGTACCTGGCTCATGTTAGTAGCTTAATAAACTTTTTCACAAATAAAAATAAATAAATGAAGGCTTGAAACCAAAACATGCATAAGTACATATGTATAGGTACATGCATATATATTTGTATATATTATAGCATTGTGTATATACACTACAATGTACAACACACTGATATATAGTATACACAGCACACAGTACATTATCTACAAAAATATACCAGTTCTAATACATGATTTGATATGTTATATTGGCATTAAGTTCAATTCACTTTATTTTCCAAGCTGATTATGGGTATTGTATTATTTTCGATATCTTTAGTTGAAGTATTGGGTCTTTAATATGTTTGATATATTTCTTTACCTTACAGGGATATGTGAACATCCAAAACTGGAAACTTTGATAGATATTGAGTCATATTTTATATAGCAAAACACACTTGGTATCTGTGAATTAGAAGCTATCTATGGTGTTATACTTTAATTGTCCTACTGAAAATGAAATTATGTTAAGTAAACAAGAAATTTCAGAGTTCTTGGCGGAGAATCTGGCAGTCTGTAAAAAGACTACCAAACTTTTCACCCGGAGCAGATTTTGAACAGGGACATAGTCTCTGGCACTGACACTCTGTGATTCTTGGATGGGGCCACATTTTAGGCATGGTGCCTTCTGGATTAATCACTTCAAAGGAAATGCCACCTCAGAACTCTTTAGAAAACAGGACTCTCATACATTTTTGTTGACTTTTGTAACTCATACCTTCTAAAATTACTCTAAACTTGTTCTTGATTGCCAATAGTTTGTCTTGTCCACAATCGATGTGGTTTTGATGCAATATAAAAAAAATCAATAAAACCTTTGAAGTTTTCATTTCAGTATGAAAGAATCTCATTTTCTCTTTCTTATTATTTTTGCCAAGAAAAAATAAAAAGATGATGAAAAGATATTAAAACATATGATACAGCTATGTGATGATTCTGATTAAAATGATTTTTAAATAATTGTTTGAAATATTAATTTAAGATGGCTTTGGAATTTGACTTACCTTCCCTATAACTGAGTTTCAAGAGACAAAAAGATGGTTTTGCATATATTTCACTAAATAAAGATCCATGTTGTTATGATTTCCTAAAAAATAACTAAAAAAAAAAATCACTACCATTTCCAAGGTTGAAAGAATTTAACGTAATCACCTTGCTAGTGAGCAGATAACTGCTCTTGTTGAAGAAAGAAGATAACAGGGACTAAGGGTTGGTTTTTGTTTATAGCTGGCTGAACACCGAGCAACCTTGGTTAGTGGGCACACATGCTATTGCACGCTGCAAGGCCTTCATACCTGACATAATGATTACCTTATTTATCACCCTTTGTGGTGCCTGGGGTGGCAGATGACAGATGTTGGCTGATGTCAAATGAATGAGTTATTCTGATTAATCGTTTACTGCCTTTTCTGATTAATCCCTTCAGACGGTTGTAAAAATAAGTTTAAAAGATTTTCACCTTTTATAACCATTTTCACAATTCCATCTTTACACCTCCTACTCTCACTTTATTCTTTCTGGTCTTTCCAGACTATTCTCCTTTAAGATTCAGGGCCATTTGTTCAGGCCATTCCATTATTCCTTGCCCTCAAGTCTATGTCCACACTTACCATGTGAAGTTTCTTTTCCTTCATATCGGATGACAAAACGCATTGCTCATCACAGCACATGGGGAGGCCTTTCCCTCACAGAAGTCCCTCCAGGCCCCCCAGTTGGGGCTATAGTACAACCATATCCTTCTACAGATCACTCTTCCTCACACTACAGTAAGCTGACCCATCTTTGTGCCAAGCTGGATTTTTTACATCCCCTTTCATTTAGTCATTAAAAAAAAAAAGCCCCTATGAAGCCATGGATGTGAGCAGGTGTAGAAGTGCTAGTGATGCAGTGATGGTGACATGTGGGGTCCCTGCTACAAAGATTGCTTGTGCACTCTTACCTTGCTAGTGTGTGATCTCAGATATAGTGCTTCTGTCAGAGACTGAATCACGGCTCACCCACCCGACCTGCGCCTTTGTGTGTCTAACAGAACCAGCTTGTGGTATTCTCTGTTGCAAAGACATTTGATGAAACCTTACTTGGTGCTCCATCTGAACCAGGGCCCACACTCTAGGAGCTGATTTTCCAATGCTATATGCTTTTCTGTGGCAGCTGGCCTGGCCATGAACTCCAGGGACAATATTTTTATTTAAGGCTTTGTCATAAATTCCATATACGATCTTTCAAACCAACAATATCCTAATAGCACAAAGCCCAGGACATCCGGCTTGTGAAGCAGGATTAGCTGTACTGCAGCCTCGATTGTACTTTTCTCCTCGAAGCCTCGGGCAAAGTTAGAGATCAAGGTCTCACATGTTACCTAGTAAGTGTGTTTATTATTCATATTATTCATATGTGTAGAATATCATGTCTTCAGAACTTGAAGAGTTAAAGGAATATTAACTGGCTGATTAATATTAGTATTATATTATTAGTATATTATAGTATACTATAATACTATTAGTATTAGTATTATAGTATTAGTATATTAATATTATTATAATATTAATATTATTAATATTATAAAGGAATATTAAGCTGGCTGATTTTTCACTGATGAGAAATGAGAAACACATGCATTTGCTCTTTATTTTACATGGGACATCATGAGAAGCAAGCTCATTTGCTTGTGTATTTCCTGGGTTTGCTTTGGTGTGAACTTGGCAGAGTTAAATAGTTTCGACAAAGAACTTATGAACTACAGAGCTCAAAATATTAACTACCTGGCTCATTATAATCAAAAATGATCAATTTCTTATCCTTTCCAAGATCACTGGATCCTATAAAACCTCACCACTATTTGGGGCCCTTAAATCTTTGGTGGGTTTGTTCTACTGCATTAACAATTGCAGTGTGACAATATGACCACAAGCTTAACAGCTAAAAACAATGCACATTTTTTATTTCACAGTGCCTGGGAGTTAGGAGTCTGAGCACAGCACATCTGGGTATTCTATGAAGCTATAAGAAGACAGTTGGCTGGAATGTAGTCTCATCTAAAGCTTCAAGTCTTCTTCCAACTTTACACAGTTGTTGGGAATATTCAGTTTTGTGAAGGTCATCATACCAAAGGCCCTGCTTTCTCTCTAGCCATTGGCCAGATGCCTCCCCCCGTCTCTTTGTAAGAGCTCACATTGACAACTTCCTTCTTCAAAGTAATCACAGGAGAGGAGAAAAGTCTTGGGCCAGTCAGGAGTTCTGATTTTACGTAATAGAATCTGGTACATGCAATCACTTACAACCCATCACCTTTGCCATATTCGGTTGATTGTGGTAAATCATAGGTCCTGTTCATGCTCAAGGGGAGTTGATTACACAGAAGCATAAATACCAGCAAATGGGGATCATGGTTATAGCTTACAGGCTTGTCCATCACCCCTATACTCTAGAGCAGATGGTTCTTACTGAGATTGCCGATATTTTTCCACCTCTGGCTTATCTGGTTTGATTAACATTATTCCACCAAGACAGTGGCCTTATTGATGCTCTGTGCACTGTTCAGACAGTCTAGGTACTTTTGTACTAAATTGTGACAGTGAAAAAGTTAATGTGGCCCTGAAACAAAATAGTAAATACATCCTTTTGTCCATTTTACTTTAATGAGAATGATTTCTGGTCCTCTTTTCTGATAGTGAATAAAACATATGTATTCATGAAATCATTAGAAACCAAGTCTTCCGCCCCACCAACTCTGACGTAGCAGTTCTGATAGATGCTACTATTTGATTATGTGTGGCAGCCCATTGTCAAGCTTTATGTTCCACCCACACTTAGTAGGGTTAGACAGGTAAACTAAATCGAAATCTTGTAGGAAACAGAACCTTACATTTTTGAAGACTTCAGAGGTGACATTAATCTCAGCTATTTTCACCCTTCTCCTGGAATGTGTTAGTGTTTTCCATCTACTCTCTGAGGATGTGTGCGGTTTGAGACATTTCCACTCAGCCTGCCCACTGTTAGCATGATTTTTGTGCAAGTCAAGCCACTGACATGAGGACTCTTCCAGATACCAAGGACATCTACTTCTATCATGATCCAGAGAATAGAACACTGAAGAGCAGGTGGGTTTGTACATGGGGGACCCACCGTACTCTGGGTATGGCTGCCATTTATTCCCACAGTGGGTCTTTCCTTCCCTTGATATGAATGTGTCAGTTTGTGCACAGATCCTCTAAAGCTCTGAGTATTCTCCTTTCCTCAATTCCTGTTTAATCAAGTAATGGTTTATAGGTCCCACTGGGCAAGTATTAAGGGAACACTATAGAAAAGGTTAGGCCCACGGGTTGCAAGTTCCTTCTTCACAGAGACACACTTTGCTTTAGCTGGATTGAAAATTGGCTCAAGTCTACAAACTAAACAAGGATCTGTGACTTTACTTTGTGACTATCTTTATCCTTCTAATCATGACCTCTACATGCTGTGACTGCTCAATTATTGGCACAAGCTCAACATCTCATCGTAAGAACATTTCTGAGAGTTCTGGCGGCCAGAAATCTGAAATCAGTGTAGGCTGAAATCAAGGCATGTGCGGGACTTGCTCACTCTGGGATTTCTAGGAAGGGACCCCCTTCCCCACCGCTCAGCGTCTAGGGCTGACCCTCACCTTCCCGGGCTCATGGTGCTTCCTGCTGTTTCAACGCTCACAAGGCAGCTTTTCCCTCTGCTGAGCTCACATCCTCTTCTCTTTTCCATAATGGTGTTTTGCTCCACCTTCCTCTTAGTTTTGAGATTTATTATTTATTAAGTTTACCCCATTATTCAATTTTAATATCTTTTTGATATCATTTTATAGGCTACTCGTTTTCCTTGTTTCCAGGAACACTGCTTTCGGAGACATTTCTATAGTTGTGTGTGGATAGGAACCCCAACTGCTTCTCTTCCCTAGCTGTACCCATCCTACCTTTGCTGGTAAGCACTGTTACTGGCTTCTATGCTTTAGAGATTTTGTTATGCACATTGCTTTGAGGGAGCCTGGTTATGAAACAACATTTCTATTGTCAGTTCTGTAGAGAACACTTTTGAACTTCCCAGCAATTCTGGTGTCCATCTTGCCAGTATTCCTTTACTGCTTCGGTAAACAGAAATTCCCCTGGATACTGCTGTGAGACATATTGAGCTTTTTAACTCTCTCCCCAGAAGTCATGCTCTAATGCCTTGTACTTATAGCATTTCTCCTTCAATTAGCATGCAACATTAATTTTCCAAGTTTCCCAGGGCCATCTTAGGAGCACGTTAGTATTGCCACCTAGGATGTTTGCTAATACGTTAATCCTTTTTTGAGGGAGTATGCTCCCATACTGATAAATTGTTTCATATACAACTTCATATTGCATTCTACTTATCTAGCACCACAGAATTCAGTCCCATAAGTAGTTCACCATCTATTAAATATATACATTAGCCACATCCTTCTGTGTCTCCAGGGGATAATCCCTCTTCTTCTTCAGAAGATCTAACATAGAATCTCATTTGTTTATTAGTGTGGCCCTTACGGAATATTGAGGGTAGATTCCGAAGTGGTGTATTCTTATATTTATTGAAATATAAGACCATTTAAGGCATTAACATGATCTTAATATAAGAATGGGCACGAGCTACAATAATTGAAATATAAGCATCTTGGAAAGGAAATTAAATTAGATTCACAAATACTGTGCATATATGTGTATCTGTGTTCTTTTATGTATGTATGAGCCTTGTGTGTGTGTGTGTAATGTGCTGATTCTGGATGTTTTATTTATCTAAGAAGATGCTAGTCATCTACTTCATAAAGACGGACAGGAGAAATTAAACTTTGATTGGGATTATTGCTATGCACAAAGTTTTGGAGAAATTTCAGGGCTCTATGCTGATTTAACAAGCATCAATGTCAAAAGTTACATAATATATGATTCCATTTATTTAACATTACAACAATAACATTATGCAAATTAAAAACATATTAGTGATTGTTAGGAGTTAGGGATGGTATTGGGGCTCTCTGGAGAAACACAGCCTATAGGTTCTAGGTATAGCTAGACAGATACTTATTGTAAAGACTGGTTCACGAGATTATGGAGGTCAGGAAACCCAAGACCTTCAGTTGGCAAATTGGAGCCCCTGAAGGGCTTATAAGGCACCAGTTTGCATCCAAATGCAAAGTCCAGAGAACCTTTTACCCCATGTCAAAGACAGCCAACAAGAGAGAAGGTATTTTTTCTCACTCCGGCTTTTATTCCATTCATGACTTCAGTTGATTGAAGGAGGTTCACCACTATTGGAGATAGGTAACCTCTTTGCTTACTGTATGGATTCAGATGTTAATTGAATCCAAAATTGGCCTTACAGACAACCTTGTAAAAAGGACGTAAAGGATGTTTAGCCAAATATCTGGGAACCCTGAGATCCAGTCAAGCTGATACACAAAATTCACTATCACAGGGTAGAGTGAGGTGAAGGAGCTGAGTGTGACTGTGAAGAGAAAACACGGGAGAGGTTTGTTGTTATGAAAAGTACTGCATCCTGATTGTTATGAGTATTGCTCAGAGCTGTGCATGGGATAAAGTGACATCATGTGCTGCAAAAAATTGTAAAAAGGTAAAATTTATGATTTCTACATCCTACTGAGTGAAAGCTATACAAGACCTCTCTGCACTCTTTTTTAATCATCTTGTGACTCTCTCTATATTTTTTATTTAAGAAATACCTTATTATTTCCTAGTTAAAGCATGGTTAATTATAAAAAACATTGAGAAAAAAAGATCTAATAAAATACAGGCATATACAGTATGTCCTCATAATGATTATTATCTTCATTAGCAAAATTATTAATATTAAAAGTTATTCAGCACAGTATTATGGTATTAGCAGTGACTTGTTGAAGGGATATATGTAGTTCCCCAGAAAAGCATTTTTGTTCACTTAGTTTGAATTCCAGAGTTTGATCTATATTTTTAAATTAAAGATAATTTCTTCTTTGGGGTGATTGAAAACACTATGTAGTAAATAGAAGCATATAACTAGTTTGCCCAGAATCATATCTATTTATGTTTTTGTGATATATACAATATTATCACCTTGGAAGGTGGTTTTATGATAGTCAATGTCTTCCGGGCTTTCTATTGTTTCTTTATTTCACATTAGAACAGGGCCCTTCCATATCCCACTGAGTGTGACAAACAAAAGGAGTTAGGAACTTGAAGCGCAGCCTGCCTAAAACATAGAGCAGACCAGGGAATTTGTTGGGGGGTGGGGTGGAATAGGATTAAAACATACAGATGGCAATATAGTTATATGCATTCTGTCTAAAGTAAAGGAGCTCTCTTATCTGTGTGATACAAGCTGACCTGGCAGCCTTTCGTCTGTGAATCTAGGTCAACAGTTTTATTTATTGACTCTGATTCTTCCTGACACTCAAGAAAAATATAACAAGGCAAAGCAGAACCAGACCCAGTGCTACAGCTGAAAACTGAAATAAATTATAACCTAAAGCTTTGGAATTATCATTATGTGTTTCAAAATTACTTTCTTTCATTTTGATCTTAATCCGTGGGATAATGCAATTTCTGATTAATGTACTAGTCACACTAATAAGACAAACTGGCTTGTAGAAAAAAAAGGTAGACTTTGAAATTCCTAACCGAAGGATGGATGTCCCAGGAACACGGGTCTCCGCGTTGCTTCTACGTCTGGTAAACACTGGCAAGTGGAAGGAGGGCTCAGGGAACAAATAGCTCCTTGAGTGTCACTTTCTTCTAACATCTTAAAAGTCATAACAGAATGTTGATTTCCTATTAGTATGGAGTACACTGGATTTTTATTTTTCCATTCTTGTGATACTTTACTAAGAAGAATGTATTTCAACTCCATCTAGGTAAACATAAAAGTTGTAAAGTTGCTCATAAGAACAATAAAACACGAATTAAAAAAAGTCAGAAGAGAATACTTGCGTTGTTGCATCTTCAGGAGCTACGTTCTCCTTATCAAGCAGATAATTTAACACAGAGCACAGTTTGTGTGATCTCTGTGCAATGGCTGCCCTGACTTGGATAGGATCTGGCCCTTTATAACAGTGCACAGATCCAGAATGATTACACCCCCAACAAATTCAGCCGCAGTTATTCGTCATCTCTTCCTTGACTCTCCTTCTCCGAGCTTCTCTGGTGAGATACTCACTAGGCAAGGTGCTGTGCATGTGTTGTGATATCACTAGCAAATTCACACCTTGAATCCTCCCCCCTTAGCACACCTGTACACACACAAATACATGCACACATATGCATATTCCGCTTCCTGAAGTAAAGCCAAAATTGGACTGTAATACAAAAAAATACAAATAAACAAAAATAACTCACCGAGACATAGTAATGTATGTATTAGCATAAAATTATAATGCAAAACATAAATAAAAGCACGTGCACACGCACACACTCACTGGTTCCTAGGAGTCTCTGCTCTTCCTCCATTGGGATTCCCTAGTGTCTTTGCTCCACTATTTCCCTCTCTCTCCACCACCCACTAATCCTCAAGGACCGGCTTTTACCCTCCAGGAGTCCAGGGTTCTGTCCCGCTCGGAGTTCAGGCTCCAGGCCTTGACCCCGGATCAAAGCCTGCTATCTGATGGTTCTCGAGTGACCGATCTTAGAAATACTGTGTCCTTCAGGAAACATGACTGCTCTGACTCCCCAGTGTCGTATTTTGCCTTGTTTAATGTGCTCCAGTGTATAATCTGCCCCCGTGTATAATGCGCCCCTGTGTATAATATGACCCCATGTATAATCTGCCTCGTGTATAATCTGCCCCGTGTATAATGTGCTCTGTGTATAATCTGCCCCGTGTATAATGCGCCCCCGTGTATAATGCGCCCCCTGTATAATCTTCCCCCGTGTATAATGCGCCCTGTGTATAATGCACCCCTGTGTATAATCTGCCCCGTGTATAATCTACCCCGTGTATAATCTGCCCCATGTATAATCTTCCCCCATGTATAATGCACCCCCGTTTATAATGCTCCCTGTGTATAATATGACCCCATGTATAATCTGCCCTGTGTATAATCTGCCCCGTGTATAATGCGTCCCCATGTATAATCAGCCCCCATGTATAATCTGACCCCGTGTATAATGCTCCCCGTGTATAATCTGACCCCATGTATAATGCTCCCCGTGTATAATGCGCCCCATGTATAATCTGCCCCCGTGAATAATCTGCCCCGTGTATAATCTACCCCGTGTATAATCTGCCCCGTGTATAATCTGCCCCCATGTATAATCTGCACCATGTATAATCTGCCCCCGTGTATAATCTGCACCATGTATAATCTGCCCCTGTGTATAATCTGCCCTGTGTATAATGCGCCCCGTGTATAATCTACCCCGTGTATAATCTGCCCCGTGTATAATCTGCCCCGTGTATAATCGACCCCGTGTATAATCTGCCCCATGTATAATCTGACCCTGTGTATAATGTGCCCCGTGTATAATGCGCCCCGTGTATAATGCACCCCCGTGTATAATCTTCCCCCGTGTATAATCTGCCCCGTGTATAATGCTCTCCGTGTATAATGCGCCCCATGTATAACCTGCCCCCGTGTATAATCTGCCCCATGTATAATCTACCCCGTGTATAATCTGCCCCATGTATAATCTTCCCCCGTGTATAATGCGCCCCGTGTATAATGCACCCCCGTGTATAATCTGCCCCGTGTATAATGCGCTCCATGTATAATGCGTCCCCGTGTATAATCTTCCCCCGTGTATAATGTGCCCCCGTGTATAATGCGCCCCGTGTATAATCTGCCCCCGTGTATAACCTGCCCCCGTGTATAATCTGCCCCGTGTATAATCTACCCCGTGTATAATCTGCCCCGTGTATAATGTGCCCCCGTGTATAATCTGCCCCCATGTATAACCTGCCCCCGTGTATAATCTGCCCCATGTATAATGTGCCCCGTGTATAATCTGCCCCGTGTATAATCTACCCCGTGTATAATCTGCTCCGTG
>CAUYRH010145333.1:0-32768 GCA_963574655.1 Perodicticus potto
CCAGCTACTTGGGAGGCGGAGGTAGGAGACTCGCTTGAGCCCAGGAATTGGAGGTTGCTGTGAGCTGTGATGCCACGGCGTTCTATTCAGGGTGACATCTTGAGGCTCTGTCTCAAAAAAAAAAAAAAAAAATCTTTTAAAAAACAAACACGCAAAACTTAAAGAGCAAAATGTTATTATTGATTAACTTAAAGTCACCCTTGTTTGTAAAGTTCCTAGAACTTGGCTGAGGCAGGTGATTCCCTTGGTCAGCATTGTAGAGTGTAGTGGGAACCAACCATGTTTGGTAATTTCTTTCATGTTTCAAAGACTGTTTTTCTGTTGGGCTGAAATGGGAACAATTTGTGGAACTGCTTTTGGTGCTGCGGTAAGTGTGTTTGGAAATAAAGAGTGCATTCCAGTAGTTAGTTAGGGGGATGTTAGCTGTTCAGGAAAAATAACCCTTACAAAGGTAATGGCTCCCACTAGCATTTTCAGTAACATGTACCAGATGTGGATAGTTAATTATTCTCAGATCTGATATGTACCTGCCAGCCAAGGCTAATTTTATTTTCAGTAAACAGTGGCCAAAGGTCTTAGCTGTTCATTTGATAGGATAGGGCCTGTTTGCACTTATCTATTAATAAAAGCACAACACTCCTTTAGTTTTCCTTTCCCAGGGCCAGATAAAACATTTCAGACACTCAATGTATTTGTCTTAGTAAATCAGACAAAGTAAACAAATCTGGTAGATTAACTTGGTAAATAGACAGTGGTTAAGTGTTACCTTTGGAGTTTAACTCAATGCCATATAAGTAACATTAATTGCATGGTATTTTCAATAACCTTTATGGGGTAAGACAGAGTTGTTGTTTTTTTTTTTTTTTTCCTTTCTTTCAGCCAACAGGGACATAGTATATTTCTTAAGTACTTTCAGATGTCTTTCTGTAGAGAGATTTGAAAATCACTTTAAAATGAAATTTATTTTTTTGTCCGGTTAGTAGCTCCTTGGGAACTTTGCACCAGTTAACATTGTATATAAACCTGGAAATCTCTGTGGTTCATGTCAGAAGGAATATGAGACTAAACAGTGGCATGTGAGCTTCGTCAGATAGAGGTAATTGCCATCTAGTGGTCATTGATTTCGATGGAGAAAGGGATTGGCTTTTATGGTGAAGATAGGAGTAGACAGACAGAAATTCAGAATTTATTCATCCAGATATTTTCTCTTGGTTATTAGGGTCAGAAGTATTACTTATTTTGTGATGTAGTCTTGTCTTGTGAGAACTGGCATGAAACAGACCAGTTATTTCACACTAGCCAACAAAGCAGTATTATATCAAATTGACTTCCAGTCAGCCTACACCTGGCCTAGATTTGTGCTCGTGACCTAGCAGTGCAGGGTGCCAATTCTCATTCCAACTCTCTGCATCATCTTGTCTCTCATTAATCTTTCTTTTACACACACACTGTAATGACCAAAACAACTCACTTTACCAAGATTATTTTGTTATTTGACTTTCTATTTTATGTTGCAAATATTAAAACTTTATAAAATTCTTTTTAGTTTTTTGTGCTATGTAATAATTCACCTAATTTGTAAACATGGTATATAAAAGAAATAACTGAAAGACCTTAGAGAAAATTCCTTACTCACACCCTCACCCCAACAATAATCTGCATTAATATTTTACTCCTTAAAAGGATAAACTGGCACAGTGCCGTGAATATAGTGCCAGGCACCCAGTGGTAACATACTAAAGGTGATTGATGATGATGATAGTGTAAGGGAGAGAGTGAAAGTAGGAGTTTAGAGATCTACATTCTGTTTCCAGCTTCACTTTAGTGACCTACTGGGAGACCAAGCACATTATTTCTGCTCTTTGTGTTTTAGTTTCTCCAGCTGTACCAGGAAGATAAAAGTCCTCATCCATTTGCCTACCTAGCAGGCATGTTATGAGAGAAAGTGTAAAATTCTTATAATCTGAAGGACAGAGGTGCAATAACTGATAAGTAGAAAATATTATTATTTATGCTATACAGAAGGGTAAGATTTTGGATTAATCTATTTTTTATTTTTTATATTTTTGAGACAGAGTCTCACTATGTCACCCTCAGTAGAGTGCTGTGGCATCACAGCTCACAGCAACCTCAAACTCTTGGGCTCAAGAGATTCTCTTGCCTCAGTCTCCCAAGTAGCTGGGTCTACAGGTGCCCGCCGCAACACCTGGCTATTTTTTGTTGTTGTTGCAGTTGTCATTGTTGTTTAGCTGGCCCGGGTCGGGTTCGAACACACCACCCTTGGTGCATATGGCTGGCACCATAATCACTGTGCTATGGGCACCAAGCCTGTTTTTCTCTTTTAAGTAGACTTGGAGAATAGTAAAATTCATGGCATGGCTTCTAGAAGGAGGCTATATTTTACCCATACCAACTCTTTAGTTAAATAAAGTACTTTTAGCTATAAATCAAGTTGCATCTTCAAAGCATCTTTGATTTTCAATGGTCTGAGAATACTTTTTGGCAGCATAGGCAAACTAAAGTAGTAAGGAAGAGAGTGTTAGAAAAATGGTACTGAATTAATAATTCCAATTAGCACCAGTCTGCTGATGATTCCCAAACTATATTTCAATGCACATTTTTTCCTAAGCTCCAGACCTATAAGTCCAATAACTAGTCAACTTCTCTACCTGGATGTTCTGCAATAATTTCTAGCACAACATGTATAAAACTTAAATGAATATCCTCTTCCTGTATTTCTTCTTTTCATGAATGGGGTCACTATCCATCCCATCTCTCAAGCCACAGTACCCTCACCTCATTCCCTCAAAGTCTGTAGATTTGATAGCCTTAATATTTTAGGACCTTCTCTCCATCCCCCTGTTACTACCTTTATTAGGCTCTTGTTCTTCTGTCACTAGACAGCAGTAATTGTCTTTCTGGCACCTGTCTGGTTCTACTGCTGTCTACCCTGCATACCATTTCCCAAATGCAAATCATAAAGTATTACTTTCTTACTTAAAAAAAAACTTTAGTGGCTTCTCATGTGCTATCAGACAAAGGTTAAACTCTTTATATTGGTTGTTGAGGTCTTAATGATCTCTATCTTATTTCCAGCCTTAAATCGTCTTGTGACCTCTGTTCCAGCCACACTGAAACTATGTGGGTTCTAAAACCTGTTGTCCTCTGAATACTTTGCACTCTTTCCACCCACTTCTTTAATTGGCAAACACCTATTTTATTTTTTAAAACCTACTTTCAGCATGAAGCCTTTTGTAACCCAAGCAGAATTGATTACTCCTTCCTTATATGGCATATGCCTGCATATGCTTCTTACATAGTTTCTATGAAAACTGTGGCACTTATTTTGTATATATCCTTTTCTTTCTACTTGATTACTTGAGGGAGTGTATCTTACTCGTTTTTGTGTTTCAGTATGTAACTCAGTCATTGCCCATTGCTGCAGAGGTAGGACTTGTCTGATGGTTCAGTTGGATGAGTAGAATACAATCCCCATGACCTTTCCTTACTGCTCAAATTCCACTCTCTTTTCCATGTTGCATGGAAAGTACTCAGATTAAGATCTGATAGGTAGACCAGATCTTTACTTAATTGGTATGAAGAAGGAATGCTCCCATAATCCGTGTACCTACCCAAAGATTTCATAGACAGTCTGACATTTCACCATGAAAACTCATTTATTAGAGTTCTAATCTTCTAATTACATTCCCTGCCCTCTGTACAGAGTCTTTCCATAAGAATTATCTTATTTAATTTTGGAAAACAACCTTATGAGATACATTTTTAGTAGGTATACTTTAGAGATAATGAAATATAACTTCAAAGCAATTTCCTGATCTACCTAAAGTTATTTCATTGACATAATGGAGCTCTGGCTTGAGTCTGTGTCCCCGGACTCTTTTATCCTTTTCTCCTTAGCCTCTTGTCTTAGAGCAGTGGTTCTCAACCTTCCTAATGCTGCCACCCTTTAATACAGTTCCTCATGTTGTGGTGACCCCCAACCATAAAATTATTTTTGTTGCTACTTCATAACTGTAATTTTGCTACTGTTATGAATCGTAATGTAACTATCTGATATGCAGGATAGTCTTAGGTGACCCCTGTGAAAGGGTCGTCAACCCCCAAAGGGGTTGCAACCCACAGGTTAAGAACTGCTGGTATATACCCTCACACTAATCCAAAATTTAAAAAAAGATTCGAGGGACCCACAACAATATTTTTTTTTTCTTGAGACAGAGTCTCACTATGTCACCCTCATAGTGTGGGTTAAGATTGGAGGCTACTTAGCTATTTCAAAATGTGTCTTTTTTCTTAGCAGTATTCCATCAAACCCTAATATCTACAAGAATAACTTTGTTTCTTTTTTCTTTCTTTTTTTTTTTTATTTGAGACAGAGCATCACTTTGTTGTCCTAGGTAGAGTGCTATGGTGTCATAGCTCACAGCAAGCTTCAACTCTTGGGCTCAATTGATCCCCTTGCCACAGTTTCCCTAGGAGCTAGGACTGCAGCTGTCTACCACAATGCCAGGCTCTTTTTAGAGGTGGGGGTCTTGCTGTTGTTCAGACTGTCCTCATACTCCTGAGCTCAGGCAATCTACCTGCCTCGGCCTCCCAGAGTGCTAGGATTACAGGCATGATCCACTGCATCAGCCTAACTTTGTTTCTGATTTTAGCTTTATTGATAATATTTTTACCTTAAAGCAGCGGTTCTCAACCTGTGACCCCTTTGAGGGGCGAACGACCCTTTCATAGGGGTTGCCTAAGACCATCCTGCATATCAGATATTTACATTACAATTCATAACAGTAGCAAAATTACAGTTATGAAGTAGCAACGAAAATAATTTTATGGTTGGGGGTCACCACAACATGAGGAACTGTTTTAAAGAGTGGTGGCATTAGGAAGGTTGAGAACCACTGTCTTAGAGGGAGACATAAACCTATTAGCAGGTAAATACTATAATGTGTATTAGAAATGACAGTGGGCCTGGGATGAACACTATCATAGTGTAAATATATCAGACTTATATTTCTTAATTCATCGTTCATTTAACCCCATTTTAATTTGACTTCGATAAAAGGTGCATAAAAGTTTACTATTGCTACAGGATGTCCCAAAAGTGGCCCCTAAAGTCACCATACATAGGGAAAATGGCATTTATACTTAAATGTACCTTAGATTTACAAAGTATTCATTATAAAAGTTTATAAAATATTCTTTACATGTTGTCTACCTCTTTATAAAATTTTGTAATGAATATTTTATAAAGGTACCTTTAGCTATGTTGTCCCACTTGCCCCAAGTCTGGTGACTTTAGGGACAACTTTTGGGACACCCTGTATATTGCTGATTATATAGTTCTCATCAAAGTATAAGATGCTGAATGTCAAAAGTTCATATCCTGGGCAGCATCTGTGGCTCATCGAGTAGGGTGCCAGCCCCATATACTGAAGGTGGCGGGTTCAACCCCGGCCTCTGCGTAACTGCAGAACAGAAAAATAGCCGGGCATTGTGGCAGGTGCCTGTAGTCCCAGCTACTTGGGAGGCTGAGGCAAGAGAATCGCCTAAGCCCAGGAGTTGGAAGTTGCTGTGAGCTGTGTGACACCACAGCACTCTACCGACGGTGATAAAGTGAGACTGTTTCTGCCCCCCCCCAAAAAAAGTTCATATCCTTTACATCCCCGGAGTGTTTTTTAAAAATATCTGTTATGCATTTGTTTCCTTGGGAACATAAGTTGTTTTTATGTCTCCGTTAGCACTTGGTAGAGTTAAGATTTGCTGTTTGCCTTTCACGTTGGAGGCTTTCTTTGAAAGTCTGGTCATCTTTGGCAACCTGTTCATATCAAACAGTAAGGGGTGCATACATTCCTGGATACACCCACCCAACACCCCACCCCACACCCCACACACACACTCTGGAAACTCTTGGGATAGGGATAGGTTTGCTGGTGTCTTCATAAGATGTTATTTTGGCAGAGGTATCCCTCTTTTGTGAGTGGGTCACCAGGTGTTTGCATCTGTACATCTTTTCATCTCTTTGGCCAGAGAGGAACCTTTCGATTTTCTTTTTGAGGTAAAACACCCTGGTTGCCAGAGTTTAGGGAACTGAAGAAAGGAAAGGGGCTTGAGGTGGGGGTGTTTTCTCTCCCAGTATGTAGACTGTTACATAATCTTTCATTTTAGTTCTATTCAATTCAATTCAGTACCTTTCTCAGCACCATCTTCTGCTGTGTCTTTGAGTCCAAAGCTCCTTTGGATGAATTTCTCCAGAGAACAAATCTGTGAAGTACATATAGGGCATAGCATCTAAACTGTAAAGTGTGGGCAGGATTTGAGCACAGAGTGGTGAAGAAATCTTTCTAGAAAAGGAGTAATACAAGCAAAGATATGAACTTGGAGGAAGAGAACAGAGGGAATGGGGAAATAGCCAAAACTTACTTTACCTAGAGTGAAACACACATGAAGAGCTGGAGAAAGAAAACTAGGAGTGGAGCCTGGACCTTCAAAGACAAAACCAAGAAGCTTAGGCTTTCTTCTGGAAGTGTTGAAGAGCCACCTTCTACATAGTCATGTGTATTTATTGAACAGTTCCTGGGTGCCTAGTCATGAGTTAGAACTTAATTAATAAAACTGTCCTACTGCTCTATGACTTTGACACAATTCACTCTTTTTTAGTTGAGGTCTCACATATGGAGACTCCACATGTACAATGTGGGAGCTCACAGATCCTCAGAAGGTTATCATGCTTGTGAGGTTCACTGTTCTTTTTTGTGATTTATATCTCTGTGATAGAGATGCTGTTTTGTTAGAATATGAGAGCTTGGACATGTCGCCCATAATTTAATACAATTCCATATACAAAGTCAAAATGTTCTATGTGGCCCACCCCAAGGAGTGATATTTGTGTTGTACCTAATAACATGTAGTGCCTTTCACTCAGCCCCTACATGTTATTAGGTACAACATAAATATCATTCCTTA
The DNA here is from genome assembly GCA_963574655.1 of Perodicticus potto. Classification (NCBI taxonomy): domain Eukaryota; kingdom Metazoa; phylum Chordata; class Mammalia; order Primates; family Lorisidae; genus Perodicticus; species Perodicticus potto. The sequence continues at coordinate 6,982 of CAUYRH010145333.1, forward strand.
GGGGGGGCCACATAGAACATTTTGACTTTGCATATGGAATTGTATTAAATTTAATAGAAATGGATGTTTAGGATTTTACTCAATCTAACTTGGACCAAAATATAAGACAAAACTTTTGTGCAGTGCCTAGCATGGTTCTCAGTTCTGCAAGGGCCTTTCATGCTTTTGATAATGATTCTGTCAATTTAGAAGTAGTTTTTGCCCATATACATATACTAGTGTAAAGTTGTTTTCTCCTTCACAAACAATCCGAGAGGAACGTTATTTTATAGCTCTTATACACAAATTCTCTCCTTTACACAATTTGCCTGAACCTTAAAAATGTGACATGATTACACAAGCACTCTGGAATTTAGATTAACAGCATTCAATTTGAAAATCTAATCATATCATCTAAATATCATTGACTTATAATAGGCTGACTGATAGAGACCAAGGCTGTTTTTGCCTGCTACTGCATGCCTTTCACTCAGCCAGCCTTTTCAACCAAGTTGTTGATAAAGGGGTCTATAAATCTTAATAGTTGGAGACAGTTTAAAAGCATAGTTCACTGGGAAAGGTCATAGCCATTTAAGTGACCTATTTTGTATATTTTCCAAAAATAGGTTAATTAGAAATAATAGAACTCTTGTATTGATGTGCAATTACTACTAAAACAAAGTTTTTTTCTTACCAAGTGAACATGATGTTCATGAAATTGAGGATATAATAGCCATGACAAGAACCAGGCTTAGCAGGGCAGATCTTATTCAGAATACATTTCAGACTTGCGCTTTAAAATCCTCTTTTATTCTAGGTTCTAGGGCACAGGCATACTGCTCCATCAAAGCATTTCATTCCTGGCACTCTCCTATTTCAGTTTTAGGAGGGATTGTTCTAGCTGTTGTTGTTTTTCTAACCACTATTAATAGCAGTTTATATAGCCCCTGTTCCCTGAAGAGTCCAATATACATAGCAAGCTCCATGAATTTTGGTCTCTTTTCTTTTTAAATTTGAGGCTGTTTTCTTCATTCTTTAACAGATAATTCATCTTCTATCATAGGAAAAGCATGGTTTCAGAGGAGGATATGGTGTAGAAGTTAAGGGAATGCCCAGACCAGAGTCATATTTGGGACAGCTTATATTCTCCCAAAGTAGCCTGCTTTCATTTTTTTGTTTGTTTAGTGCCAGATTCAAATTTTCTGTTCCCAGAGCATTTTTACCTACTCTTAGATTTCTTGTTGATAATTATGAATTTCTTATTCTATCGTTGGTCACTAACTTTGCATAATTTGATTTTTCCATTCATTTCTCCTTAAAATATAACTGCTTGATGTTTTCTATCTTGATTACATGGGTGTTCATTCAATTATTCTTTAGAACTTTTAAATATGTTTTAAATAGCACATGACTTTTAGAAAAATGAACCTTCTTCCCCAATCTGAGATCCTGTATCACTTACAACTCCTTGTAGGGACTTTGCTGAGTCCTGGTGGCTTGAATTTTCTGTGGCTTCACACGGCCTATGGGGACAGTTCATGATGCACATTCAGTTAAGGACAGATCATTCTGGCAAGGTAGTCATGATGGTTGAACTGATAGGTATATTTTAAATTAGTGGTTCTTGATGAACTCCTAGTTACAGTACTACCATTTCTTCACTTGGCTTGCACTGCCCTGCCCTTTCTAAATGAAACAAGACTTGTTTGTATATATATGTGCCTAGGCACAAAAAATAACAAATAATACTCCTGTGGGATCTTAGCTGTGGAGGAAAGAACCATTTAAAATCTTTCTGCCCTTAATTTTTCATTAGGAAGATTCCTTCCTTGTAGAGAGTTATAATCAGGGTGATGATTACACAACTCTGTGGATGTATTAAAAACTGTTGAAGTACTGTTTTCAGTGGGTGAATTTTATGATATGTGAATTATATCTCAATAAAGTTATTATAAAAATTTACCTAAAACCACCCCCTGAAATGACTTCTGTTAACATTTTGTCATATTTCTTTCTAGTCTTATTTTATATAAATTTAAAGTTTCTACATAGTTAAGCTCATATTTTACATATAGTTTTTATATAATATTATTTCACTTACCATTTTATCATATACATTTTCCCATCCTATTAAAAACTTTTTTTGTAGAAAGAATTTTAATGTTAGTAGGATGGTTTGTCTTGTGATTATAACCTAGTTTCCATAACCATTTTTCTAGATGTTGGATCTGGATTTTTTTCACAATTATAAAGAGCAAGTTTCCTTTTAGAAAGGCTGTAAAACTTTTTATTCTCATTTTTGAACATAAAAGCTTGATGTAAAAAAAAAAAAATGTATAAGGAGTAATGCCTTCATCTAATTTTAGGCCAGGGTTTCCAGAAACAAAATCTTAATGTCTTAGCTTTGGCCTTTGGGTACAGCAAAGTGAATTTCTGTCAGGAGTCACAGAAAGGGCAAGCTCAGGCTCCTCTTTCACATCGCAGCAAGCAGCCAGAGTTTCTTCCTTGTCTGTATAAACAGGTGAATAGATTCTCAGCCTGGCTGTTCGTGTATTTACAGAAGAGGTTCTCTTTTCCTTAAAGAGATTCTAACTTCTTCCATCCTTCCTCATTTTCTCTTATTTATAAAACTAAAACATGATAGTATGGAAAGGAAATAAGGAATTTGTGCAGTAGAATTTTCTTTAGAGGGCAGGATTCAAGACTATAGTCTTTTTTAATATAAATTTTTTATCTTATATATAATTTTCTAGAGAAAATATTAAATAGAGTGTTTTAGGCAGTAATTACCTTTTATTCATCATATTTTACATCTTTATTTATTTATTCATTTATTTTAGAGGCAGAGTTTCATTTTATCACCCTTGGTAGAGTGCTGTGGGGTCACAGCTCACAGCAACCTCAAACTCTTGGCCTTAAGTGATTCTCTTGCCTCAGCCTCCTGAGTAGCTGGGACTACAGGTGTCCACCACAATGCCCAGCTATTTTTTTATTGCAGTTTGGCTGAGGCCGGGTTCCAACCCACCACCCTTGGTATCTGGGGCCGGCGCCCTACCCACTGAGCCACAGGTGCTGCCCTACATCCTTATTTTAGGCTGGTGAAAATATTTAAAGCTTCAATACCTCTGTATGATAGCCATATTTAAATTTGTATGTTCAGCAGCCAATTTTAATTTTGAGAGTGTCCCAAAGGTCACCATATATACATACACAGGAAAAATGGGAAATTGTAACTAAGTATACCTTTATTTACAAAATATTCATTATAAAATTTATAATTTTATAATGATTATATATAAATATAAAAAATATTAAAAATAGGGCAGTGCCTGTGGCTTAAAGGAGTAGGGCACCAGCCCCATATACCGGAGGTGGTGAGTTCAAACCCACCCCTGGCCAAAAACTGCCACACACACACACACACACAAATATATATATATATATATAATATAAAATATAATATGAGCTTGTTAATTTTTCCTGTATGTGGTGACCTTTGGGACACCTCGTACTTCTTTCCATTTCCTTCTGTTAGGTCTTCAGTTAAACACTGATTTCACTTTGTACCTTCCCTCCTCGCTTAGGTTATCCAGTTCTCATTTAGAAGAGGTAAGGAAATCTTTTGTCAGTTGTTGAAAGGAGGATGTGGATCCTGTATGTTTTTCTCTCATTACATTCTTAAACTATTACATGTATATTTGTCCTGTTCTTACTGTCTTGACCTCTGATCACATTGTAAAGTGCAAACATATTACTTAAGAAAAACCAGGCACTAATGGGCTTGTGCTTTCATTAGCCAGGGCCCAATTAATAATTTCTATTTTCTAACTTGAAGGAATAAGAAGCCTATCTAGATTAAGAGACTTTCCTAAGTCACATAACCATTTGTAAGAAGTGAAGAACAGGATTATGAACTCTTGCCCAACCCCTCCATAAAAATCCATAACTTTGAGGGGGCTTTTCCTGTAATACAGAAGAGGTTGTGTAGGCAAGAAAAATAATTTAATCTTATATTTCTAGATTGAACTGATCTATCTTAAATTTAAAGTAAAGAAAGACTCTTAAAGAACTCAAGAGAATTAAAATGATGTGACCTGAACCATGGTTCCTTTCCTATTCAATTATTTCCTTTTAACCTCTGATGGCTTTTTGTGCTTGGTTGGGTATGTTTCCAGCTAGTCAAGCCTATGTTATGAAAGAGGAATAAGACACTTAATCCCGTTAATGATTAACCCGCATTGGCCTGCCTTCCCACTAGCTTACCCTTCCTGTATTATAGTCTGTTTACTTATTTCTGAGCCAAATCTCCAAGGTCTCTTATTATTGAGTGTAGGAACACCTGGATTACAGGGAGTTGGGCTTTTGTTTTACTCTGAAGATGATGTGACTGATTACACTGCTTCAGGCATTAACATTTTTAAAAGCATTTTAAAGTTTATTGCTTGTGAAAACCTAGTCAGTAAAACATATCATTTTTAAATTTGACTGGTGAAGAAGTTGAACTTAGAGAAGTATTACGTATTACTTGCCAGAAGTTCCACAGAAAGTCAGGAACAGAATTCAGATGATACACACTTCTATACCTAGCTCAGTGTCTAACTCATGGAAGCATGGTTTTGTGTTTGATCTGTTTCCATGGAATTTCAGACTTCAAAACAGAGTTATATTCTCTGTATGCTTTGCAAAGAGCTGACTGTCATCTTGCCACACTTTCTGTGAAAGCATCCTGACCTCAGAACCCAAAAGTTTACTCTCTAAGACAGAAGCCAGTAAGTGCAGTGAAACCTATCTAAGTAGGGAAGTAGACTTTGGGCTGCAAATTTTGAATAGGAAGTCCGAATCAGTATCTTAAGAGGTGCCAAGAACAGAGTAGTCACTCACTGGTTTAGAGTCCAGAGTCTAGACACCTTCCATGGGATTAGAATCAAATGGAATATACGTAATTTTGTTACAGGGCTCTAGGACTTGTTCTAGTAGCATAGACTGTGTCAGTTTTTCAGTAAGGCGAACTTAGCGGTGAAATGACTTCCTCTTTGTTACACTGTAGAGCAGCAGTGGAATGTGGGGTAGTGTCCACGTTCCTGGCTTCTTTCCTTAGGCTGTAACCACTAGACTTCACAGATAAATATTCACTCAAGGAAGAATGCAAAGCTTTGAAAGAGTGAAGGTATAAGAGGAGGAAAATATACAAATTACTCCTACATAGGTCATTATGTTGACTTTGTGGCTACATAATGGTCCATGAAAAGGAAATTTCTACCCACTGAACCTGAACCACTAGAAGCTTACTCTGCAGGCCATCTTTGTAATTATGGCACTAACTAGCCCAAGTCTTAGATTATTTCATCATGATGTTTCCAGTTCAGTATTGACCATATATGTGATTAGCAGTTGCCTTTTAATTCCTACTTCATCCCTTATCTTCCTAATGACCCTGAAATATTTTGCTCTTGGTTCTTTCTGCATGTTCAGACTGGTGGAAGTACTGATAAGGTTCACTTTCTGGTAAATTTCAGAATCCAGGATAGTCAAGGGATAAAGGTGGTTCTAGACCAATGGGAAAGAGAACATCATTATTTAACTAAGATAAGGATATAATCATGATGGACTTCGGTGTCTCCAGGCTAACATAAAAGCAACTTAAATATAGTGCCTTGAGTCCTTTAATGAAAGCTATTTTAAAAATGTATGACCATAGAATAGGATACATTGGAAATACTGAACAATGCTGGAGTAAAGCCAACAGCATGTGGTTTAGACCTGAGGTTGGATCAAGGTCAGTGACTAAGATACTCTTTCTCTTAAAGGGGGTAGGGGACATGACTTACTCCCCTAGCCCCTTTAAGTCTTTGCTGAAATGTTATCCTCTCAATGAGGTCTACAAACCTATTGTTATCTACCTATTTAAACTGGGAATGAGCTGAATGAATTAATTGAAACCTTATGTTGAATAATCCTGTTTTCAGGGACTGCTACATTACATAAGAAAATTTAACACTATGGATGGTGAACTCATTGGTGCAATCCACATTAAATGTCTTAGCTTTATTCTCCTTGCAAATAATGGTATTAAATTAGTATAAATAGTAATAATGTATACCCATGAGAAAGGAACAGAATGTTCTTTCCCTTTCTTCAGCTATACTTTGAATCCTAGGGATCAACATTTCCCAGAAAGATTTAAACTATAGATGCAATAAAGCAACACATTGATTTTGTTGAAATACTGGTCTTTTTATATGTACCACATTCTTTCCCAGGGTTTTTTTATCTTTGATTTTCCTTCTGATATTTACAACTTCAGACTCCTTTTACTATTCTCTTGCTGTCAGGAAGAAGGAAAGAATTCAAGGTGTATTTATGGGACTTAAAGAAAGTTGGTGTGTTTATAGTGGAGATAAAGCAAAGAGGTGCCATATTTGAGTTTCATCCTTCAAGCGGAGTAATTTAAATGTTGGATGCATCATAATGATTATTTCCATTTTATCTGTTGCAGACAGGCTTATAAAGCCTTGATTAGTTGCTCTCGTCCATGGTCCTCCCACCTGCATTTGGGATGAGCTCACACCATGCCTCATGAGCATAAATGGCTAGGGATAGTCTTTAGTTCAAAAGTGCTAAGAAATACCTATTTTAGGTTGTATAAGATGAACTACTGCTGACATATTTTATGATGCTTTTCTTTCTAAATAAGTGCTGGGCATGATACTAACTTTGCTAGTGCCTCACAGTCTAGAGTTATTTTATGGTTTCCCAGCCAGAATCAAGTTCTGGAATTATGGTGTTATGTTTAAATTCCAGCTGGCAGAGATAAGTTATCAGTTGACATTTACTCGTGGGATTATTGTTTCCTAGTAATTTCAGAATATTAGACAGTACACTCAATCTGACCTAAGTTCATATTGTTCTACTATCTCCTTTTACTGTATGAATTCTGTCCAGTGAACCTCTCTGGGCCTGTACTTCCTCATCTATAAAACCTGAGAGTTCCAAGCCAATGGCTTCATGATTTCTCAACTACATCTTCACTTTCTCTACTAGTGGCAATAGAATTTGCAATGTCTGTCAAAATGTTGCCTGGTTTTCCTTCCCTTGCTCTTCTATCACGAGGAGTGGTACAGAAGCCTGGTTACTGCTCTCATTAGCAAATGGCCAGCCATGTGCTGTAACAGCCCAGATCCTCCTGCTGAGCTTGAATTCCCTTTGGGTACTGTGTTCTGTTAGTTGGGCTCTCAGAGTGTGTGTCAGCTTTCCAATCTATCTTATCCTTAAAGTATCTCTAGGAGATGAGAGGGAGGCAGCTTTTATCTGTTAGGCATGCATCTTGAAAAACATACCAAGTAACACCCCTCTGCTTTTTCTGGGGCTTTCTATGGATAGGTGGAAAGCGAGGCACAGAGATATTAAGAAAGTTATCCAAGACCCTCAATAGCAAATTATAGAACTGGGATTCAAACCTAGGCCCAGCTAATTCCAAAACCTGAACTCTTAATCAGTATGCTGTTCCCAAACAGTTGGCTCTCAAATCTTTAGTCATTGCTAAAAATAAGATAAGAAGACCTAGTGCTGAAATAATGAATCATTAAATTTAGACTTTATCAGCAATTTCATCATTAGATGATTTTTTCACAAAGGAAATGAGGATCATGATGTCTGTCACTCAGGAGTAGAATAAGCATTAAAAACCAAAACCAGAATAGCATTGTTAAGAGCCCTTTTGTCTCTAAAGAAGATGAACAATTTTATGAATTTGCAGTGTTAATATTTCATATTGAAGACTTCAGAGCAGGTCTGTTTTAAATACAAAAAGGTAAACTTTGGACCATGCATTCTCTGATTCTGGGAAATAAATGGTAATCAACCTTGAAATAACCAGTTATAGCAGTGCCATAAGAGGGTAGGATAATGGAACAATATCAGTCAGGTAACTACCAAAGAAGGCTTCTGGATCCTTTCAATTAGCAGCAGGAGTAAGTATTTCAGGGGCCCAGGGTATATTATTCAACTGCACTGTGCCAAGACTGAGCTCTGTTTTTCACTAGAGATCTGTTCTAAATCACTGTGGTCATAATATTGTCATCAAGTTTGCCATCCACAATTGAGGCATGTCACAAAATGAGCAAAGCAACCTTTTTCCCAGAGTATAACTACCAAACAATACAAGAATGACAATATTAAGACTTCCATCTATGAAAGATTTTTTTCCCCCTAAACTCTGTAATTCCACTGTGTGTACAACGCCACATTCACTTCCAAGGCCAACAGCACATAATTCTGTACACAGACACTCTCAGTGATATTTTCCCTTCAAACTTTTGAAGACCACCTTTCTCTAGGTGCCAGAAAGGTACTCAACAGACCTCTACTACTGCACATGTGTGTGTATGTGTGTGCGTGTGTGTGCAAGTGCATGAGTTCTTGCACCTGGGTTTTTCCTTTTTGTTTTTTAGAATGATCCTCCTTGTTGGCCAGTATCGGAGCAATCTAATTACATGTGCTTCAACTGATTTTCTTCTACCAAAATCCATTTTCCAAGTTTAACTAGATATCCTCAGGGGACTTTTCCTTAAAAACATGCAATCAATCAGTGTACCTAAATTTTCTTTCCATGTGATAGAGCATAAATTCACTCATAAATGGAAAATATATAAAATCAGTTCTAAATTTTCGAAGGGGATAGAAAGGGCAAGAGATTGAGAGAGAGAGAAAAGAAATGTAAATAAAAGGCCACTTAAGCTTTAACAATATCAGCTTAAGCTCCTTACAACATCTACTTTAAGAAAGCCTCCCAAGGGTTAAAAGAATTTAACTCTCCAGGGAAGAGGTTGAAACCTTCTGGCATTTGACTAACCTTTCACTCTGTCCTATCTATTGATTATTGAGCAACTATTCATTCAGATGACCAAAGCACACTTTAAAAAAAGTTAGTTACCTTGACTGAAAGCATTTTCCTACTCAGGTATCTTTAACAGCTCAATGCACATGACCTTGTCTTTGCTTGAAAGATGTCAGCTTGCCCAGTTAGGCAGACTACCAGGTCATCTTGGCACTGCTTTCATTGTGTTCTTCTTCTGACATTGAGCTGGTGACCACACTGCCTTCTTCATTTTGCAATAATTAGGGTCTTTTCCTTTCTCATTCTCCTTCTCTGCCTGAGGCTGTCTGACAACAGCAAGTATAAACTGAGACCCTATCTCTTGTGTGGAGTAAACACATAGCGTGAATACATTGATTTAGACACTTATCAAAGTGCTCTGTAATATTATTTTTACCTGCTGACCCAATTACTTGAAATATTCTTTGAAGGTATAGGAGAAAGGCTGCTACTATTGTTTTATGCAATATATCATTAGTTTAGTCATGTTACTACTTCCCATTTTGCAATGTGCTACACATACTTTCTTTTTTCTGTCACTGTTCCCTCCCTGTCTCTGCTCTGCAATCTCATGAATGCAGAGATGGGGTTCACTCTCTGACAGTAAACTGCATGAGCTGTTGTTGGAGATTGGGTTACCACTTCGATTGTCCGAGTAATTGGACATACTGAATCATGTTTCTTCTCAAGTCCTTCTTTGTTAAAAGCTTGAATCTTGGGCCTTTTGATTTTCTTATTCCTTAAGTCAACAACGGAGTTTTTAGACTAGGTCTGGAGGGCTGTAACTTCTTCCTAGCACTGTCTGATACCCGGCATATTGGAAACAGGCAGAATGTAGAGTCAGGAGAAACGGAAGTTCTCAGTAAAGCACCGTGAAAATTCTCCTACACTGTAACACGTCCGTTTTGTTGCCTTGTTTTATGTGGCTGGCAATTAATGTTGTTTGGGTTATTGAAAAAAAATCATCCTGCCCCACTTTTTCAGGCAGGCTCAAGACAGTGTCCTTTGAGGTCAGAACTAGAACAAAGTATTTGGTTTTGTTGAAGAGGCTGAAATAGGAAACACTTTGAAATACAGATAAAATTGCTGCTCTGGTTTGAATCACAGTGAATGATGAGTGTTTGGTTGTAGAATGATTGTGAAAATGTGTTTCTATATTAGCATTTGACACAGAAACAGTTGAGACCAATGCCTCCTTTCTGCAAAATACTCTAAAACAGTGGTTCTCAACCTTCCTAATGCTGCGATGTATTCTCATTGTATTCACAGCTTGAGAACCATGGCTCTAAAACCCATTCTTCCTTCATTAATATTTTTCCTTTGAAGATAAAGAAGCTGCTATCAGTATGTGTCAAGCATTCCTTTTACAGTTAAATTATTGTTTATTGGTATGTGATTTCCTTGCTACACAGGAATATGGTAGATATTTTTCATATATCCCTAGATTTTCAGGCTTTGTTTTTAGGATGAGGTCCTATTTTCTTTTCTTTTTCTTTTTTTGCAAGAATCTAAGGATAAGACACATTTTATGTAGTGAATTAAAAAGAAATGTTTAAATTTACTTTTTTTAATCTAAAAAGTTCAAAGTGCTTGTGTCTATTATTGTCCTGAGGTCATTCCTCGGACAAACGTACTTATTTTATCTCTGACCTACAGATAGGAAATTTAAGCACAGAATCTTAAAGGCACATAGCATCAGGTACCTTGTACTTAATAAGTGCTCAGTAAATATGTGGAACTTACTGAATAGCAGGTTTCTGTCTGATCTGGCAGGATGTCCATCCTGTGGCCCGTGGGCCACATGCAGATTATTTGAGGACTGTTTTGCTTATTTCTGGTTTTGGATACCGCAAAAAGTATGCCTAGACCTTTGTTTAGTTCATCAGCTGTCTCTAGTGTTTGTGTATTTACACAAGGCCTGAGACAACCCTTATTTTCCCAGTACATAGCAGAAAAGAAGATTGGACACCCCCAAAAAGGTTGGACACCTCTGGCTCTAGAGCAGTGCTTCACACTCTTTCTTATGTCATGGTAACATGTAGAAATTGATAATATTTTCCAGGCATAGTGGTACCCACCAGTAGTCTCTGAGAGTCTCTGGAGCATGTGTCAGGGAGCTAGTCTGTGACATGGATAAACAGATGATGCAGCTTTCAAGGTATCATACCATCTGAACATCATCCCCTACATCATACAGATACAGATGGCTTATAAGGAGTACCAAACACTAGTCCAGCCAGTTGTGGTCTTACTTCAAGATAGTTATTTCTTGCACAGGTGGTAAAAAGCACATATATATGTGTGGCAGGGGGGCCCATATTCCAGCCTTTACTACCACTTGGCCTTGTGAGACTAGAGCTTGGCCTATGGCACCAACACTTTCTCAGTCCTAAATAAGACATATAGGCTGGAACCTTGCCTGACTTAGTGAGTCACTATAATGTCAAGGATTTTTGACCCGTCACTTTGAGTAGCTTCTGAACCATAAGCTTCATTTTTAGAGTATCTAGTTTGATGGGATACAGATGGTTTTGGGAGCTCCATCTTATCCATCTTTACTTTGCCCTGTGTACTATTCTGCCCAAACCTATTTACCCCTCAGCCTGCTAACTGATGACTCAGTTTGTCCCAGCTGGTGGTGTGAAAGTAGGAGGTCATCCTGCCTGTTGTCAGATGAGGGATTGTAAGTTTTAGAAAGGACCAGTGTAGGGGTACTCGTTTAAGGAAAGTACTTTGATAATGAAGGTATCATCATGATTATTATCATGCTAGTGAGAACTTCACAACATTTCAGGCTCTAGTCTATGATTGAGAGAGGATACCCGAGAAGGGTGAGGTCTAGGAGAACCAGTCTTCTCAAGGAGACCACAAGGATACACTTGCAGGGTCCTCTCCATGGTGACTCAGCCCTTAGGAATTTGTAACTTCCTGGAACTTGGAAATTTCCAAGTTCTGTGAAATCCTGTAGTTCTGTAGGGGCTGGACTAGCATCTCCCACTTGATTCAAACTGGCCAATAAGAAGGGTAGCTGTGGGGTGTAACGTTTTGACTGTCAATAAAAAGGGAAAGATCAAACCAGACGGGGAGCTCGGCCATTTGAAATTCTTATATGCATAAGCTCCCAGCTGGTGAATAAAACCCTTCCTCTTATAAACGTGGTGTTTTGGTGCTCTTTCTCTCCAGTGGGCCTTGTCTTCCTGCAACAAGATCATATATTTAATCTTCCCAGCAACCTCATGAGGTAGTTACCATCATTATTCTCATTTTACAAATAAGGAAACCAAAGCAAAGAGAGGAGGCTAAGTAACTTTTCCAAGGTCACACAGGTAGTAAATTGCAGCGCCAGAATGCAAACCCAGCACATTTGGCCCCCAAGGCCTTACACTCTACTTCTTCTCCAGGCAGCTGGGGGTGGAGAAAGACACCTTAGTGACCAGATGCCTAGAATATAGTAACCATGGTGGCTGAGTGAGCCCTTTGCCGAGTTATGCTTCACAAGGTACAGGACAGAGATACAAAAAACAGAGAGAGATAGAAAGGCCCTTGGTATTCTTCTGCCAAGAATGGGGAAATGTGGGAAGATTAAGGGTTCTTCTGGGTGTAAGCAGCCAGATCAGCTGCCTTGGCTAGGTTAGAACCTGCCCGGTGACTACAGTGAGATTTCCTGTCAATGCAGGTTGAAGGCACTGAGGTGGGGAAATGGTAAAATAAGTGAGCTCACCTCCACAAAGCGAAAGGGAATGGATAGCTAGGGATTGGTGCTTTGTGTTCAGATTAGCAAGGTAGCAAAGCATGAAGACTGACCATTAGCTGCATTAACATTTGGATGCTCTTTGAAAGACTCGTGGGGAGGAAGTATGAGAATGATTTGAGGGTAGGTTTTACTTTTGACCTTGTGCCACAGCAAACAAAATGAAACTGTCCTTGAGCTAAAGGTAATCAAGATGATAGTGTGTTTACGGAGAAAAACAGAAGGATTTATCCAGCGACTCTGGAAGGTAATCTCTGGGTTCAATGCTCTGTGAATGTCCTGCCTTGTTCCTAAGCTGGTAAGTCACTGTGAGGTTTTATGAGAGTAGATTGTGGGAAGCATCTAGATGAAATTCAGCCTGTTTCACCTCAAAGTCCAGGGCTCACTAATGCACTCCTGGTGTGCAGGCTGCCCAGGCTTTCTGCTTTGGAGTCCTCAAAGAACTTTCATCCCAAAGGGAAGCTTTGAAGAATACCAAGGGCCTTTCTATCTCTCTCTGTTTTCTGCCCACATTTGGTAATTGGAGATATTTGTGGTGTTAAAGCCAGACTTGTTCCTTCTCAGCCTGCCCCTCCAAGAGTGAAATTTTAAGCCTGTGGCTTCGGTTATGGGAAAGCAGTGATTTTTCTACAGTGTGCCTCAGATGTAAAAGGAGAATGGCTGAAATACTAGAAAGGGGGTAGGAAATCACCGAACAACAATTTCCCATGTCTATAGATCTTTTCATGTGAGGGCAAAAGAAGCTGGTGAGGATGCCTCCAAAAGGGTGCTGGACACAGTTTAAAACTCTCTGGTTGTAGGCCGAGGAACTCAAGATCAAAGGCCTCTGGCCTCAGAATTACACAGTGAGTCACTGGAAAAACTCTGTGTAAAAGTCAGGCATCCTATTTTCCAATCTTATATGGCTAATAAGTGCAATTGACTTTTAAACAGCACATTTATTTATTTCATTCCATTTAGATCCAATGTCTCTGTAAAGAATATAATTACACATGCATTATAGATTACAGTTTCCAAGCCATAGAGCATTAGGAGGTATTTGTCATGATAATACAGTGGGTGAGGTGAAAGGTACTTGCGAAGCCTTCATGTCAAATGTGTGGTCTCTGTGCTCCCATGGGGTTGTGGCCTCCACTGCAAACCACTACCACCACTCAGGCCGTCTTGTGGCTTCAGTTTAGAAGTTCCTCTTTAAGGGAAATGTTTCCAAAGCTAAATTAACAGCAATGAAGTGTGCTGGGTAACTGATGTACTTTTTACAATTTTGACTGCTGTAAGTGTTTCAGTTTGTCGTGCAGTAGTTCAGCTCAGCATTTTGGTTTTAACTTTATCCACAAATGTAGTGATTTCACACGTCATATACATATTATTTTTGCAGAGTTAAGAGTAGCAAGATTTGCTTGAATAGAGAGTATATAAATTCTATGACTGTTTTAATATTCCATTCAGTTCGTATTCTTTTTCTTATGTCCTTATATATTGATATATGTCAGTTTCTAATTATGGGTGACCTGACTATCATGAGAGGAGACTGAAGATGGTTAAATTGTATGTGTGCGTTCATTCTCACACATGTGTGCATACATGGGTGGCCATACGGTAAAAGAAAGTCGTCAAGATGTTTAGTTTTCTCATCCCCTGACAGAACTGGAAGAGACATGTACTGCAGAAACATGTTCTAAGATACCTTCCCCAGGTATATTTCTGCAGGAAAAGCTGAGGTATTTGCAAACGTGTTTTGTTTCTTAGTAATTCAAGGGGCGTCAACTCTCTGTGACTGCACTTGAAAAGGTGAGAGATGTTACATTCACCTTTGGGGCCATCCAGGAAGCGTACTGGGGTCAGGAAGACTTTCTCAGATCTCTCCAAATATGTGCAAATATTGTAATCATAGAGCCTAGTCAAAATAAAAAAAGAAGAAATGTATGTACATATCAAGGTGGCAAGAGTATGATGAAAAGTGAAAATATAAGCTTTAAGCCACCTAGCCTAGAGCTTAATGCTAGCTCCACCACTTACTGTGTGTAACTTTAGGTTGATTATTTAATTGCTATGATCCACAGTTACCTCTTTTGCAAAAATGTAAAAAGCAATAAGTAGCACACAGATTTGTTATAAGGATTAGCTAAAAATATGTATGTGAAAGCTTTGGGGATATAGTAGACTTTAAGTAAATGTTAATTTTGCTTTCCCCTACCTCCCTCTTGCATATCTGATTTAGAAAAATCTATGTACTATACTTTGTTTTAATTATGTCCCTCTCCCATAAAACACTATCAAAGTCTTCGCAAAACTTGGTGGGCATTTAGATTTTGTTGAATTTTTTCATGACTTGCTTGTAACACATATGTGATTCCTGTCATTTGATATACTTAAGCTAGGTGAAATTCAGAAAGAATTAGAGTTTGCTGATAAAAAGTTATGTACCATGCCATTGGCTTGTGTCTCACTAAGCCTGGTCAACAGGTATGACCTTAGACTGATGACGGTAGCCTGATCCAAAACTATGTAGACTCTGAGCTGACCACCTGGCCCTGGCCATTTGTCACCTGTCAGGGAGCCTATAACTCTAGCTCTTGTAACGTATAAGTTCCCAATTATCAGTGACATATTTACTTCTTGCTCACATAAAAGTTTAGAAGTTCTCAATTAGTGATTGGTGAGAGAATCTTCCCCAAGAAGACAAAGATCCTTCCATCTTGTGGCTCTGCCATTTTCAAAAAATGACTTCCAATGTCACAATGGAAGAAGAAAGGGCATGAATAAAGGTCATGAAAAAGAGGAAATGGTAGATTTTTAGAGGTCACCTGGAAGCATCCCACAGCACTTCCACCCATAGTGAATTGACTAGGACTTACGTGGCCATACTGAACTACAAGGAGAACTAGAGAAGGTGGTTCAGCTATGTGCCTAGGAGGAAAAGGAAACGGGTTTTGTGATCAGCCGGCAATTTCTGACAAATGTATTTGTTGGTTCAGCCTCACCTTTTTGGACCTATATCCTTTCCTTTCTTTGACTGACCCTTCTTCTAATTGATGATGTTGTTTTATGTTTTTGGTTTTAGTTCAGTTAACTCCTTATTTGGGGGGATTTTTCTGGCTGACTTAGTGCTAGCCTATTAATCCTAGTGATATCCTATTGATCCAGATTCTTGACCTCTGTCTGGTTGCACTTTCACTAATAGAAGATTAGAAGTTCAGCATTAAAGAGAATCTTAGAGATCATTGTATTGCCAATTCTTTTATTTTTTTGCTAGAGGCATTTCTCTCCAAAGAGCACTGATGACTTTACTTGTACATGGAACCAAATCACGAATGTCTCAAAATATGTTTCTGAAGCTTTCTTCTTTGTAATAGAATACAAAGAATAATTGGGAATACTGGAAACCTATACACACAAGTGGCAATAATGTTGCATCTGGTAGTGAAACTATTAATGATTTTGTGTTTGGTTTGTTTCTGTTTTTTTGCTGTTTATTTAAATTTGTTTACAAGTTTTATGTACTGGAAATTTACTCCTTTTGTATTTACTACCTTCCCCCTCCCAGCTCAGTATCTCTTAAAGTGTAAAAATCATTAAAAAAAAAAAAAAAAAAAAAAGAATGGGGATTCTTTCTAGCTCCATCTACCTCATCGGGTTTCTCTGAGAATCAAGTGAAACAGTGTACAAGGGTGTAATTTGGAAAATGGAGAATGGAGAGGAGGGAGGGGGACAGGGGGTCACAGTGTATGGAACACCTCTTGGGGGCAGGAGACAATTATAAGAGGGACTTTATCTAACAAATACCATCAGTGTAACCTAATTCTTTGTACCCTCAATGACTCCCTAACAATAAAAATAAATATTAAAAAAGAAAAAAAAAATGGAGAATGACTATATGATAAAGTGTTGCTGGCAAGTTAGACTTAGGCTTAAAGAAATTCAGAGTTTCTATATTGAGAAAGTGGAATGGCATGCAGAATTCTTAAAATCTCTTGATGTTGTCACTTGGATTTGCTGTTCTTCCAAGAGGAGGAAATTCCACAGACCCAAAATATATTTATTTCTCATAAAGACAATAGCCAATGGTTATTTGCTGCTAGAACAGACTAAAAGCAAATTCATCAGCATTAAAGTCATCATTTCATTTTAAAGGTCATAGCATGGAATTACACCATGTTCTTCAGTAAACTAGGGAGGAAGAATAGAAGACAGAAGAATCTCAGGAAGAACTGGAGGCTTCCCTGCCAACCTAGAAACTTCCTAAGGCATGTTAGGTTGACCGCATGGAAGGGTGGGGAACGTGATTGTTAGTGGTGACTCCTCACGTGGAAGCTCTTAGTTCACTTTTCTGGCTCCCCACAACCTTTATAATTGTAGGCCACCATTGAGAGGTTTTATTTAAATTAAATTGATCTTCATATGTCTTTATGTTTGTAAAAGTAATACATCCTCATAAAAATCAGACCTTTGAAAGGTATATTATGGAGAAAGGGAAAAAGTTCCCCTTTACCTTAGACTTAACTGCTATTAACAGATTTGTATATAGTCCTTCAAAATTTTTAGCATGTACATTAATATGTTTACTATTCATTTTCTTAACAAAAAGTGTGTTTACATGTTATATGCTGTTTTGCACATTTTTTTTCTTTTGCTACATCCTTCGTAAGAGAATTTTCAGTGCCAGTTCAGTGCCAGTTTTCTTTCCTGATATTCCTTAAAACTCCCTTAGTCCTGGATTTAGGTAGTACATACCAGCAGTCCCTAAATGTTTTGGCATCAGGGACTGGTTTCACGAAAGACAATTTTTCTACCATTAGCAGAGGGCATTAGATTCTCATGAGGAGCACACAACCTAGATCCCTCACATGCACAGTTTATAGTGGGGTTTGTGCTCCTATGAGGATTTAATGCTACCACTGATGTGACAGGAGGCAGAGCTCAGGCGGTGATATGAAGCAATGGAGAGCAAAGGAAGCTTCACTTGCTCCCCAAGGTTGACCTCCTGCTGTGTGGCCAAGTTCCTAACAGGCCACAGACTGGAACCATGGGACCACAGGTGTGTGTGTATATATATGTATGTATGTATGTATATATGTGTGTGTGTATATATATATATATATATATATATATATATATATATATATCTTACATAGTTATATCCCGAAGTAGTTGCTATAGGCAATAATGTTAGGTTTGGCCATGGCTCTACTTTTGCATTGACCAACCCATTACTTGTGGTTGCGGTATTGAAGAAAGGAATTTTTTTCGCTCTGACATGATTTCTAGCAATGGGCTTATGAAAACTAATTGGATTCAGGAGTGATGTGATCTGTTCTGAAAATACAGAATGAGTTATTCACCTACAAGCAAATCTGATCCAAGCATCCTCCTATTTAAAAAACTCTTGACTTTTTCTCTGAATTGTAGGATCCAGATTCATTTGCTTGGTTCCCAAGACTTTCTTGGCTTGCCTCACTAGCCTCAGTTCCCAGCATGTCGCTCTGTGTGTGTGCTTCAGATATTCTTTACCTTTGTGTTTTGCATTAACTTTCCCTCTGCTAGGATATTTCTCTCTTCAGTTGGTGAAGCTCATATGCTCAGCCCTTTGGTGACGCTTTGCTAGCTCTCCTGGCTGAGGTGCTTCTCCCTGTTCTCTATTTCTTTCTATTATGATGGTTCTTATTCTATAGTGTAACTTACCTTACCTGTCTTAACCTTTCTTTTAAATTTTTTATTATGTAATTTTTATTATATAATTTATAATAATTATTGTCTTTATATATTTGCATATGATATAGTATATAAATCTTAAATATACAGTTGATGAATTTGTTGTGTCTGAATTTATAACTAGACTGTGAACCTTCAGAGGATAAGAACCATGTTTTATTCATTCTTATTTCTCTAGAGGTACTGAATAAATGCTTGAATGAATATAAGTGACCACATGTTAATTTCCTCAGTCCATCCAGTGTAGATTTCTTTATGGAAAGGTGACATCAAGAGGGCTCTTTTTGTGCCAGGTGCTGTGGCTAATGCCTGTAATCCTACCACTCTGGGAGACCAAGGCAGGTGGATTGCTTGCGCTCATGAGTTCAAGACCAGCTTGAGCAAGAATGAGACCCTCTCTTTACTAAAACTAGAAAAACTAGTTGGGTGTGGTGGCACACACCTACAGTCCTAGCTATTTTGGAGGCTGAGGCAAGAGGATCGCTCAAGCCCAAAAGTTTGAGGTTGCTGTGAGCTATGATCATGCCCCAGCACTCTACCCAGGGTGACTGAGTGAGATTATGTCTAAAAAACAAACAAACAAACAAACAAAAAATGCTTATTTGTTTTAGGAGCATGAAGCTAAGTAACATTTGTTCATTTTCTTGCCACTAACCTCAAAAGTTAAGAGATACAACCAAAAATATCATTGATTTCTTCAATGACAATTATGGATCAATTAATAAAAATAGATATCTATTTTTCTACCCATTTGATAAAGTTTTATTAAAAACCATAAATCTTAAGACTTGAGGTATTAAACAGCAATAGAGATATAATTGGAATCAAGCTGCCTTTCCCTTACTATTTGTTCCTTACAGAAAAAGCAACTACCCCTTTTCTTAAATTTTAATTTTCTTAAATATCCCTTTCAAAGAATGTTTCTTACCATTGTTTAAGAAATGAAATGATGTTTAATTTCAAAATTACTTTTCCCAGTAAGAGTTACTGCCATTATAAAGAAATTATATTTATGCATGTTCTTTAAAAGCTAGATATGAGAAAACTTGCTCAGAGTAATTTGATTCAATAAGAGAGCTTAGTAGTCTTCCTTGGAAGATGATCCTGAGATCAATCTCTTTAATTAACACATGGGCCTCAAAGGAAATAAACACATTTCCTTGAAAACTTGTTTGGAGGTTCTAGCAGGGGACCGAAGAACCGTCCTCCTCTATCGGGGAAGGTCGTCCTCTTCAACTGAGCACACAGCTTTGGGAGGGACGCACATGGAATGGCGAGGGAGGAAGGAGACACCTGCCTAGCCAGCCAGATCAACCGAAGCAACCCTGGCGATCAATGGGGTGACAAATGTCACAGCCAGATCGCCCTCATAGCCAATAAACATATTTCCTTATTTAACATTCTAGGTTACTGGCCCAGTAACCTTTTTTGTACTAGAAAATGCAGGCTAAAATATCATTTCTTTGCACTGATTCAGATTTTAAACTCTATTTTTAACAGTAAATATAGAAACAAGTAAATAATAGCATCAAATGAACATGTTTTTTCCTACTACATTCAATAACCTAGCCATATCCCTTCTTATCTTTAGTTTTATTATATAACTATCTATCTTCCATTAATTAATCAACTTGTTTATTCACATAATCAGCCATTATTTATGCCTTTATTTCCAAAGTACTCTGTATTCTGAGAATATCAATATGACAAGCTCAGATTAAAATTTTATCTTCATTTTCTTTTTTTTTTTTAATTAAATCATGGTTGTGTACATAAATGCAATCATGGGATAAAATGTGCTGGTTTTATATACAGTTTGAAATATTTTCATCGAACTGGTTGATGTAGCTTTCATGGCATTTTCTTAGTTATTGTGTACAGACATTTATATTCTAAGTTTCACCTGTACCCTTCTAAGATGCACTGTAAGTATGGACCCACCAATTACTCTCCCTCTGCCCATCCTTCCCTCTCCCCTCCCCTCTCTTGCCCTTTTCCCCATATTCTTGTGCTACAGTTGGGTTATATCTTTCATATGAAAGCTATAAATTAGTTTCATAGTAGGGCTGAGTACATTGGATACTTTTTCTTTCATTCTTGGGATACTTTGCTAAGGAGAATATTTTCCAGCTCCATCCATGTAAACATGAAAGAGGTAAAATCTCCATCTTTCTTTAAGGCTGTGTAATATTCCAAGGTGTACATATACCACAATTTATTAATCCATTCATGGGTCGGTGGGCACTTGGGCTTTTTCCATGACTTAGCCATTATGAATTGGGCTACAGTAAACATTCTGATACAGATATCTTTGTTTTAATGTGATTTTTGCGCTTCTGGATATATAACTAGTAGAAGAATTATGGAATCGAATAGCAGTTCTATTTTTAGATTTCTAAGTGTCCTCCAGATATCTTTCCAAAAGGACCATATTAGTTTGTATTCCCACCAGCAATGTAAAAGTGTTCCCTTTTCTCCACTTCCATGCCAGCATCTCTGATTTTGTGATTTTGTGATGTGGGCTAATCTTTTTGGAGTTGGATGATATCTCAAAGTAGTTTTGATTTGCATTTCTCTGATGATTAAGGATGATGAGCATTTTTTCATGTGTCTGTAGGCCATGCGCCTGTCCTCTTCGGAGAAGTTTCTCTTCAGGTCCTTTGCCCATCCTGAGATGGGATCACTTGTTTTTTTCTTGCTAATACGTTTGAGTTCTCTGTGGATTCTGGATATTAAACCTTTGTCAGAGACATAACCTGCAAATATTTTCTCCCATTCTTTTTTTTTGCAGTTTTGGCCGGGCCGGGTTTGAACATGCCACCTCCGGTATATGGGGCCAGCGCCCTACCTCTTGAGCCACAGGCACCGCCCATTTTCTCCCATTCTGAGGGCTGTTTACTTGCTTTACTAACTGTGTTCTTGGCTGTGCAGAAGCTTTTTAGTTTGAACAGATCCCAGTAGTGTATTTTTGTTGTTGTTGTTGTTGTTGTTGTCGGGGATTCATTGAGGGTACAAGAAACCAGGTTACACTGATTGTATTTGTTAGGTAAATCGTGTTTTGCCCCCAAAAGGTGTGGCACACACCAAGACCCCACACCCCTACCTCCTTCCCTCTCTCCGCTCTTCCAGTAGTGTATTTTTGATGCTGCTTCAGTTGCCCGGGGGGTCCTCCTCATAAAATATTTGCCCAGACCAATTCCTCCAAGAGTTTTCCCTGCACTTTCTTCTAGTATTTTTATAGTTTCATGTCTTAAGTTTAAATCTTTAATCCAGTGAGAGTCTATCTTGTTAAAGGTGAGAAGTGTGGGTCCAGTTTCAGTCTTTTGCAGTTCGTGAACCAGTTCACCCAGCACCATTTGTTAAATAGGGAGTTTTTTCCCCACTGAATGTTTTTAATTGGCTTATCAAAGATCAAATAATGGTAAGTAGCTGGGTTCATCTCTTGGTTCTCTATTCTGTTCCATACATCTACCTCTCTGTTTTTGTACCAGTACCATGCTGTTTTGATCACTATAAATTTATAGTATAGTCTGAGGTCTGGTAGTGTTACTCTTCCTGCTTTGTTTTTATTTCTGAGTAATGTCTTGGCTATTCGAGGTTTTTTTCTGATTCCGTATAAAATTATGAATTATTTCTTCAAGATCGTTAAAATATGACAATGGAACTTTAATAGGGATTGCATTAAACTTGTATATTGCTTTGGGTAGTATAGACATTTTGACAATGTTGATTCTTCCCAGCCATGAGCATGGAATGTTTTTCCATCTGTTAACATCTTCACCTATTTCTTTTCTTAAAGTTTCTTAGTTCTCTTTATAGAGATCTTTCACATCCTTTGTCAGGTAAACTCCCAAATATTTCATCGTCTTTGGCACACCTGTAAATGGAATAGAGTCCTTGACTGTTTTTTCAGCTTGGCTATTGTTGGTATATATAAAGGCTACAGATTTATGAGTGTTGATTTTGTAACCTGAGACACTGCTGTATTCCTTGATCACTTCTAAGAGTTTCATAGTAGAATCCCTGGTATTTTCCAGATATACAATCATATCATCTGTGAAGAGTGAAAGTTTGATCTCTTCTGACCCTATATGGATTCCCTTGATCGCCTTTTCTTCCCTAATTGCAATGGCTAAAACTTCCATTACAATGTTAAAGAGCAGTGGAGACAATGGGCAACCTTGCCTGGTTCCTGATCTGAGTGGAAAATATTTCAATTTAACTCCATTCAATACGATGTTGGCTATAGGTTTATTGACTTTCTTTTAAAAAGTTAATTTTTACTTCTTACAGTTAATTGGCTCAGTTTAACAAGTGTCCAATACTCGGTGCTCATGACTGTTCCAGGATTATAATCCATAATCTCTCTCAATGATAGCATTTTATCTCATCGATTTAAATAATGGCTAATGAATTTTAACTTGTTCTTGTGGTTAATGTTATACATTTTATTAGTAATAATGAAATAGAAGATTCAGGCAAATGCTTCTTTCCTGGGAAATGTGTATCCCTTTAATTCCTAATATTATTTTTCTACATACTATCAGTTAATGCTTTATTACTTTAGGCCTTTTTAAAAAACACAATATTTTTTAAAAGGATGTTGTAAATACCAAAAAAAGTATTTTTATTAGATAAATGTTATTGTTCAGGTTTTAGAAAAATCAAGTGGTTTGTTGGCAAAGTTGGGAATAGAAATATAATCACTTGAATCTTAAATTAATGCTTGGAAACCCAACTTCTACTGTAGTGTTAAGATCTGAACTAGCAGTAAACAAACAAAATTAAGGATATGTGCCTGGATCGTGATTTAAGG
Source organism: Perodicticus potto (assembly GCA_963574655.1). Lineage (NCBI taxonomy): Eukaryota > Metazoa > Chordata > Mammalia > Primates > Lorisidae > Perodicticus > Perodicticus potto. The sequence goes on from CAUYRH010145333.1 coordinate 30,115, forward strand.
AGGCCATAGATCTGGTTTATTGAGACTTGAACTTCTGTATAACAAGAGTTTGAAACCGTTACATGATGCAGTCTTTTAATAGGACAACCCAGTAAAAGGTAACTTGTGGCCCTATGATAATTAACTATCTAAGTACTAAGTGATATGATTACTTACCAACTGAAATGAGAAAAGTCACCCTCGGCCCTTCCTTTAGTTTTCATCTGTTGTGGGCATAGGGAAAATAGTTCTTAGAATTAGGTCCTAAACCCATCTAAAACTTGTTGGATATTGGCAGCTTTCTTCTTCTGTGGTCTCTCTTTTGAAAGCCCAGGTCTAACTCAGAAAAAACTCTCATTACTTTGGTTTTAGCCTGTGAATCAAAGGGTGAAGCCTTTTTCAGTTCTCCTTAAGAGAGTTCTGCCCTTAGTAGAGGGCAGAGAAAGCATGTATGTAATTAATAACTTGAGACTTGTTTACTGCTATAATCTAGAGGGCACTGGCCCATGGCAGGCAGTAAAGTTACCTTGGTTGTGTAAGAATAACCTGAGTAGTTTACTCAGACTGTTCACAAATGTTTGGACATTAATCAAGGGCTGTCCAAGACTGACCAATTAGCTTTATTTTTCACTGCTCTTCTCAAATTCACCTTTATACCATCCAATCACATTGAGAGGAGTGGGGGTTCCTGAAATTGCACCATTACTGACTTCCCAGCCATGTGACACAGCTTTTTAGATACCAAATTAAATTTCAACCCAGACATCTCTCTTCAATTCAGGTTACCTACAGGCCAGACAAAGCCAAGGTCATGTGCTAAATCACTATAAAGAGTTTTGTTAGTTGCAATAACTATAATGTTATTCACTGTTTGAAATACTATACCATTGTTAATCATAAGTTGCAGCTGTTGTGTCCTTTTATTTACGAGCCCTTAAGAGGACACAGCAAGGGCCATTGTTTGAAAGGAGCCTTTCATGAAATCTTCCTTTTGGGTGCTTGTTTCTTTCTCACTATGAAAAGAGGAGGACTTCATGTTGACTTGCAAAAGTCACTGGATAGTATTAATATATAGGAAGTATATTGGCCTCTCCAAAAACAGATTTTTTTATTCCAGATTTGAATGATTAAATTGTAATCCTTATATTTCAGCTAATCAGAAATGCAAAGCTAGTACTGTCCAAATAATACCTCTTAATTGGCCCAGACTTGATTAAATCTTTTATGTCAGCCATCAAAAGTTATATATGAGCTCTCTGAAAGTAGACTTTCCTATCAAGTTGTCTGTTTGTCACTACATGTTTCTGCTGATGTCGAAGTAAACAGACCAGAGCTCTTTGGGCAGCTTTTTTTACTGGCTCCAAACCTGATGGATGAGACCATAGATGTCAGTCATGCTCTCTTTCCTTTTTTAACTTTTTGGTTTTGTATCCTACCTTATTTTGTGAGAATATCTTGTAAGTTACTCTTGTTAAAAGAGGAGCATATCCAGCAGTTTGAATGGGTCATTTTATGAATGAATTTTGGAACAGATTATTTATATGAATGGATTTTTCAATCAAGGAATTTAGTAATCGGTTATGTTTTCAGATTTGTTGACTTGTCAGCTTCCTCCTAAATTGGATTTATTACACTAAATCTGATCTAGCCACTTTTCTTTGAGGCATTCAAAGTTTTTCCTAACTTTAAATTCATATTTAACTTTTTCTGATAACATTTTTTTTTTTAAGACAGAATGTCACTTGGCCACCCAGGAGTGCCATGGCATCAGCCTAGCTTACAGCAACCTCAAACTCTTGGGCTCAAATGATCCTCCTGCCTCAGCTTCCCAAGTAGCTGGGACTACAGGCTCCCACTACTAGGATAACAGGTGTGGGCTACCATGCTCAGCCTGTTGATAACATTTTTGTTGATGTCATCCATGTGAACTTTTGCTCTCCGCTTGATGACCCCACGTGAACCCTGTTCTCGCTACACAGGTTTCATGTGGTCCCCTTTATGGCTTGGATGATGTCATTGCCCCAGGTAGTGTTCTTTCCTCATCTCCTTCTATAATACTTGATATCCTTTAAGACAAAACTCAAATGCTACTACCATCATTAAATCTCCTCCCTGATTTATTTTTGGACTTAAATACTACTCCTTGTGCTACTTTATTTGACCCATTTCTAAAGCACTTAGTTCACTCTACTTTATGTTTTAATTAATATTGTACATGTTTTTTCCCTAGATGAGAAGCAAATTTACCGAGGTTCAGGACCAAATCCTCAAGTACCCAGATGATTGCCTTGGCACAAAGTTGCAGACATATCTTGTTTTCCCATATATAGATGAAAATAATTGTGTTTAAATTTCTCATAATTGCTATGAGAAGGGCTAAGAAATGATAGTAAAACACTTGGACAAATTCAAAGTTCTCTTAAAAGTAGTCAGTATTAGCTCAGCACCTGTGGCTCAAGCAGCTAAGGCGCCAGCCACGTACACCTGAGCTGGCGGATTCGAATCCGGCCTGTGCCTGCCAAACAACAATGATGGCTGCAACCAAAAAATGGCCGGGCGTTGTGGCGGGCGCCTGTAGTCCCAGCTACTTGGGAGGCGGAGGCAGGAAACTCGCTTGAGCCCAGGAATTGGAGGTTGTTGTGAGCTGTGATGCCACGACACTCTATCCAGGGTGA
>CAUYRH010145335.1:0-28371 GCA_963574655.1 Perodicticus potto
GTCAGATTAACATTTGGGAAGAAAATACCATTTTTCACTATTATTCATTGAAGCACTTAACTATGCAATAAAAACTTACTATTCTTGTCTTGTATTTGCCACCAAGAATACTCTTGCTTTTTTTTTTTTTTTTTGAGACAGTGCCTTAAGCTGTTGCCCTGGATAGAGTGCTGTGGCATCACAGCTCACAGCAACCTCCAATTCCTGGGCTCAAGCAAGTCTCCTGCCTCTGCCTCCCAAGTAGCTGGGACTACAGGCATCTGCCACAATGCCCGGCCATTTTTTCTTCACAGCCATCATTGTTGTTTGGTGGGCCCAGGCTGGATTCGAACCCGCCAGCTCAGATGTACGTGGCTGGCGCCTTAGCCTGTTGAGCCATAGGCGCCGAGCCAATACTCTTGCTTTTTAAATTTGTATTTATTTTTATTTTTTTGAGACAGAGTCTCACTTTCTCACCTTTGGTAGAGTGCTGTAACATCATAGCTCACAGCAACCTCAAATTCTTGGGCTCAAGAAATCCTCTTGTCTCAGCCTCCCAAGTAGCTGGGACTACAGTATGTTTGTTTTTTTTCAGGAAGGTTTTGAAGGGTTTTTTATTTCACAGTTCTGCCAAAAGTTCACATAAGAGTTTGTTGGTTCACATAAGAGTTTGATGTCAGGAATATAGCAGGCTGGACTAGGTTCTAGGGGATGTAGTAATGTAAAATAGTTTATTGTACTGATATTAATCCCGACCCTCAATACTATAATTATAAAACCATTATTGTGTAGTAAATTTGGCTCTTAATAATAGGTACAGATGGGAAAGAAGGCATACAGGTCATTTTGCTTCTTACCTTTTTTTTTCATAATAAACCTATAGAAGCAGTTGTGATTATGGAGGTTGAAGGGAGTAGGAAGAAGAAAAGCAAGTAGAGCATATTGGTATTATTCCTCTGGAGAATGGCATTTTGTAGAAGCCCAGTGTAATTAATAATAGTTTAGTGTTAGTAATACTTACCAAATATAAAAAAAATAAGATTTAAAAATATTACAGAAATTAAAAATTAGCTGAGAGGTCATAGGCCTCTTTCTTTCTTTATTTTTTTTTTTCATTTTTTTCTACATCTCTTTCAAGAGCTATAAACACATATAGATAATGACATCAACTGACAGCCACAGACAAATGAAAGAATTTAATTTAATTTTTGGATTACTTTTTAAAGAAAGCCATTTGAGCGCCCTCCATAGACACAAAAATTCATTAACCATCTGCTCTAAAACCAAGCAGCAGAAATATAAGCCTTTGTCCAAGATATTCAGTAAATGTTCATGACCACATTTCAACCCTCTGTGGGTACCATTGAAAGGCAAGAGAGCATCAGAAATAAAGAGAAAGCACAAGTTCTGTGGTATCTGATGAACAATGCTCTCAGTCCAGCTGGCTGGCCTGGAGTTTGAGCTTTACCTGGCACCAATGCAGACAGAAACTTTGGCTGCCTCACTGAAATTTGCTTATAGTTCTTTAACTAACATTATCCTTCACCCAAAGTCTAGTTTGAGGAGATTAGATCCAGTTACCCGTCACTCATCTCTTTTGGATACAGTGATTTTGATACAATGATCCCTCACTGGACACATGGAAAGGGTAGTGGAACTCAAGATGCAGCCTGGAACACAGATGAGCTGAAGATCCCTCCTACCCCACTTTCAGACTGACCACTTTCCCCATCTTCACTGGGGCTGTCCAGTGGAACAGCTTGCAAGAATTTTAATTTACTAATTGGAAGTCTTGCTGTGTTCACAGTCCCTCAATGTTACTGCCTCTTTGCAGGATGAGATGGTCTGTGTATACCGTGGAGTGCATGAAAGTTAATAATGGTGTGCTTTCTGGCTTACTGTGTCATGTTAAAGCACTGTGAGTTACTTCAGAAGTCTTTAAGATTCAGGGCCATCCCTACATCAATATTATCCATATGCATTAGTCACCATTTAATGGTCCACATGTATTTACTGAGTGTTAACTATATTCTAGACACTGTGTTGGGTACTGGGCTAAATTAGTGAGCAAGCATAGCCACACACATTCCCACCTCTGTGCTGGGCAGCCCTCCATCTTTCTCATTATATATATTCTACCAGAACTTCAAAGGCCAAACCCAAGTGCACACCTTCTCTATGAAAATTGTAATTACTATTGCTTCCTAGAGCACATCCTTTGACACATATTTGGCACTTAAATATATCGTGTCCATGCTTACTCTGTTTCTCCTGCTTCATCTGGCACGGTATGGCCGTGTAAATTGCTTAATAGCTGCTGCAGATTGATTGCTGTCTGCTCTATACCATCTCATTATTATATAGACAAATGGGATGATTAAAAAGGGTGCTTTGGGCATGTACAGCTGAAAAAATGTGGTTAAAAGTTTGACATATGGTGAGAATATCCTGATCTGTCACAGGAAAGAAAAAAAAAACCACAGCTCACCTGTCAAAGCAAAGTAGCAACGATTAAGTAAACTGCTACAATTTCATAAGAAAGATAAGGGTCCTTACTAATTTGATTTGAAAATTCTGTATTTGTACCTAAATTGTATTTAGTTCAGTTGCAGCCTCTTTGCTCGAAAGTAGAAAGTATCTCTCCATCCTACTCTTTGTTTTTGACTCCTTACTACATGCCTGCTGTGTGCAAATATGTTTCTGTGTCCATAGCAATAACAAGATGTTTTTAAAAAGGAATGCCCCTGCCAAAAGAATTCTGGTAGGCTGTCTATCACATAAATAATTCCTCTGAAAAATGGCTGTCTTCTCATTTGCTTTAATGGTCATCTGAGCAGGTAGCTGACTTTTTGTTTTTGGTTTTCTGGGTTTTAAGTTCATCAGCCTTCTGGGTATTTTATTTTGTTATGGACCATTAAAGGGCCGGGTTGATAATGTTCCATCATTATGCAATCATACAAAGAATAAATTTCTCTTTTAGACAAATGGAGGTAAAAGACTACTATATTTTCCTCATTTTCTTCTCCAACTAAGAGATTATTTTTAAGCCATATGGCTATAGCATCTTAAAAATCTTTTTTTCTTTGAGCCTCAAGCTGTTGCCCTGAGTAGAGTGCTGCCTCAAGCTTTCACCCTGTATAGAGTGCTGTAGCATCACAGCTCACAGCAACCTCCAATTCCTGGGCTCAAGCGAGTCTCCTGCCTCTGCCCGGCCATTTTTTGGTTGCAGCCATCATCGTTGTTTGGCTGGCCCAGGCTGGATTCGAACCCACCAGCTCAGGTGTACGTGGCTGGCACCTTAGCCACTTGAGCCATAGGCTTCGAGCCTTGCATCTTAAAAATCTTTAAGAAACCAGCTTGACACCAGTAACACAGTGGTTATGGTGTCAGCCAAATACCCTGAGGCTGTTGGGTTCAAACCAGGCCCAGGCCATCTAAACAACAATGACAACTGCAACAAAAAATAGCTAGTAGTATTTGTATCTGTTGGAAAAAATATATAAATGTAATTTTCTTTTTTTTTTTAGAAAGAAAAAAGGGTACATTGCTGTAGCATCACAGCTCACAGCAACCTAAAACTCTTGGGCTTAAGTGATTCTCTTGACTTAGACTCCTGTGTAGCTGAGACTACAGGTGCCGGCCACAACGCTGGGCTATTTTTTGTTGCAGTTGTCACTGTTATGTAGCTGGCTCAGGCCGGGTTTGAACCCACCAGCTTCTGTGTATGTGGCTGGTGCCATAACCACTGTGCCATGGGTGCCTAGTCTATATATGTAATTTTTCACCTCCTCACCCAGAAGTGACACTGACTTGGGGGCACTGAGCCCGGGCCATCTGACAGCACCTTTGTTGTTAATGTTCAATCACTGACCAGGAACAGGTCATTCATTATCCTCATCTGCTCTTTCTATTTGATTCCTGATTAGGAACTCTAGTGTGTAATAGCCCACTACTGAGAACTATGCCACCTTGGTGTTACACACTCCACACCAGAACATTTAGCAGCATGGTGGGCGTTTTGCTTGACCGCTTCATACATGTTCCTTGGAAGGAAATGTTTGAGAAATCCCTGGCCTAGCAAAAACCACAATTGTTTGTTTCTTTTACAATTTTTGTCTCTGGAATGAACGTGAGTGATTTCCTTTATGATGTTGCCACTTAGGAATCATGAGAAATAGCCACATCTTTTTTGGCAAAAGGAGAACACATGTGAAGTGTAAGTTAGGAGAGTCTGTCAGGATAACTCTTAGAAGCCTTTAGCAGCCTCTTGTTACGTGCGTGGAAGACAGGATTCCTTCTAAGGGCCTGCTGACGTGGGGACCCAGGATTGATGTGTGCTGCCTTCGCATCTTGGACTGAGGCATGGAAGAGCTCATGGACGATTCTGTTTTAGAGGCGGTGGGAGGCAGAGGTGGAAGCCTTCTGTGGGAGGTGCGCTTCTCTCTGGGTTACGCCCGAGGCCATCGTTTCTCCAGCGTTCTGCAAGTCTAGGCAGAGCTACAGCAGACAACACAGGCAAGTCATCTCTTGTGCATTTGTTTGCATTAAAATGACACCTACATGGATGCAAGGGGATAATTCAATAAGATGTATGTCGAGAGCAATGACAGTAAATGAGGAAAATTATTTGTTTATAAAGAATAAAAGCTACTGGGCAGCACATGTGGCTCAAAGGAGTAGGGCGCCAGTCCGATATGCCAGAGGTGGTGGGTTCAAACCCAGCCCCGGCCAAAAACTGCAAAAAAAAAGAATAAAAGCTACCACATTGTGGAACATGATCTGCAGTTCCGAGAGGCTATAGAAGCAATTAGAGCAGTGGTTCTCAACCTTCCTAATGCCGCAATGTATTTTCATTGTTAGAAAGGGGTCGTGACCCACAGGTTGAGAACTGCTGAATTAGAGGATCAGTATTGTATAGTAGAAGCGCTATAAATGTTAGCTTAGAATTAAAAATTAAGCAAATAACAAACATGTCCTTTAATAGGTGGAAAGTGAAAGAAATGTGATACATGCTTGTATGGAATACTACTCAGCAATAAGAAGGAACAGACTATTGAACTATTCACAATAGCCAAGACGTGGAAACCTGAAGGATGAATGGATGAAGAGAATATATATATTTATACACAATGGAGTATTCTTTGGTCATCAAAAAGAATGAAATCCTATTATTTGCAGCAACATGGATGGAACTGGAGGTCATTATATTAAGTGAAATAAGCCAAGCACAGAAAGACAAATCTAGCATGTTCTCAACCGTATGGAGGAGCTGACAAAGCGAATCTCATGGAGGTGGAGGATAGAATGATGGTTACCAGAGGCTGGAAAGGGTGTGTGGACGGGCCGGTGCAGGTAGGAAAAGGTTGGGTAAGGTACAAAACTATAGGTAGACAGAAGGAACAAGTTCTGCAGTTTAATAGCACTGTATCGTGACTATAGTTAATAATACAGGCAGTCCCGAGTTACAAACATCCGACTGGGATATGACCTGCACACATGCAAAGAGGCTATTACAGGTGATAAGTAAATGTACCTATTCCAGCTTACAGACAAATTCTCCTTAAGAACCTATCTCTTTTGTAACCTGGGCACTGCCCATGATTTATTGTATGTTTCCAAATAGCTAGAAGGGAAGGTTTGGAATGCTCTCAGCACAGAAGAATGATAAATGTTTGAGGTGATGGATATGCTAATTACCCTGATATGATCATTATACATTGTGTAAATGTATCAAAATACCATATGTTCCTGTACCCCATGTGTGCAATTATTAGGTCTCAATAACATTTTAAAAAAGGAACAGACGAGAGCTTGAATGAATCTCCAGGGAATTAGGTTGAGTTAGTAAAGTCACATACTATGTGATTTCAGTTGCACAACAGTTATTTCAGTTTTGTCTTGAAATGACAAAATATAGAAATGGCTAACCAGTTAGTAGATACCAGGCTTAAGGAAAGGAAGGAGGTGGAAGGGAAGAGGGGGTGGCTACAGAAAGGCAGTAGGAGGGGTGTTGTGGAGGTGGAAGTCGTCTGTGTGTTAATCACGCAATGTCAATGTCCTGGTTGTGATATTGAATTCTGATTTTACAAGATAATACTGTTGGGAACAACTGGGTAAAGGTTACATGGGATCTATTTGTATTATTTCTTATAAATGACATAAATCTAAATTATCTCAAAAGAAAAAAATTAACTACAGAATTAATAGTGGGAGACTGTGAAGAAAGAGGAAATGCCACCAAAGGGAGCGAGTTGCTTAGTGATGGTCCCCTCCTTCTTAGCTATAAATAGAAGGAACACTTGTGTTAAACATCGCCTACAAGGTGTGTGGGAAAATACAGAATGGGAAGCTCAGGCATGTAATAATATTGATTCTGATGGGGAAAGGAACTTTGTATACATAATTTCACCTGTAGCTGAAGACAAAACTCTAATGTGATTAAATAGCACATTATCGTGCCTTATTTCTAAATTAGGGGCACTATCAGTGGCATGATGCTCTGTCTTTTCCCTCCTTCTCTTTACATAGATCAAAAACACCAATAGTGCTTTGTCTGAGAGAAAATCTTAGTTTAAGATGTATTTATTTATTTACTTCTTTTTCTTTTTTTTTTTTTTTTGAGGCAGAGCCTCAAGCTGTCACCCTGTATAGAGAGAGTGCTGTGGCATCATAGCTCACAGCAACCTCTAATTCCTGGGCTCAAGCGAGTCTCTTGTCTCCACCTCCCAAGTAGCTGGGACTACAGGTGCCCACCACAACGCCCGGCCATTTTTTGGTCGCAGCTGTCATTGTTGTTTGGCGGGCCCGGGCTGGATTCGAACCCGCCAGCTCAGGAGCACGTGGCTGGCGCCTTAGCCCGTTGAGCCACAGGCGCCGAGCCTACTGTGTCAATTTGATTTTACCCAGTATTTTTTCCTTCCTTGATAATTATTGCCAAACTATTAGAATGGGATTATCATAGTTACAGTGCTGCAATTTAATTTATAAAAAGAAAACAAAGCCATTTTTAAAAAGCCAAATATTGATATTAGTATTAATATTTATATGATATAATTAACTTCAAGCATTACATTATTTAGCTTTTTACTTTCTCTTTTCTCTTTAATGCTAAGTTGACTAATAAATTAAATCTCCTGGTTACACACATATACATGTAAATAGGTGTGTACTGCAGGGACACCCATACACAGGAGAACCTCCATAGCTGACCACCACGCTTTATTGACCACTTCCTTAAGTTGACCTAATTTTCATAGAACAGACAACAGACTACCACAGACCTAGTTCCTTATGTTGCCCACCTCTGTATGTTGACCATTTTGGTATAGTCTTTTGGGTGGTCGATTTACAGAGGTTCTACTATATATAAAAAATAATTTGTCTTCTTAATATGTCCTTTTTTTATTGTGACAGTAGACATGTTTCTACTTTCTTAACAAAAGACAAAATAGGGCCAAAGACAGGAGATTACATTTCTGTTTATTTTCCAGCAGCCCAGCTCTGAATGAGTTTAATCAGCTGGGAGCATGAATGTAAAAGCTGGACCCCCTGTCTAATGCTCTGAGTGCTGGCTCTCTGTGGCCTGGGTAGTGACACTCTGTACCTTATTTTGAAGTGGATTACTTCAAACTATTCAATTGTGATTTGCTACTCTAGCAGGAGAAACATAAAGGCCAAAACCTTCACCAAGGAAGTAAGTGAATATAATGTGAATACTGTCAGTTAAAAGGATCTTAATTTGGACCTTTATCCATCCCATACTGTATCTTTGCTCCTTAAATTTGTGAATTCATGTTTAGAGATGGAAGAAAAACTGAGCTCTCCACCCCGAACTCATCTTCCCTTTTGATTAACTCACTTACTACATGATTGGCAAAATTGATTCCACAGACCCGCAAAACCTTCTTGCTTTTTTTTTTTTTTCCTATCCCATGAAAAGACAGACCTGGTTTTAAAGACAATTTTACTTTATTATGTACTATTTGTTTATTCTTCACTTATTTTGCTATTTCTTTTTTTTTTTTTTTTTGATGGTCGTGATCATCACTTAGGCTATTATATTTTAAGAAAATTTAAATATAAAATTTGGATCAGCATTGGAGATCGTATTGGACAAACCGATTTATTAACTCTCATCATCTTCCAAACTTTGATACGGCCTTTTGAGGACTTTAGGAAAGAAAGAAAAACATCAACTGATTCCACTGGTCCTGTTGAGAGTTGTTTCACTTGAATTAGTTTCTACTAATTCCTAATGAAATGGAAAGAAAATCATTGTCCCCTTTTCCTGTAAACATGGCTGACCTACCTTTCCAAAATGTCTGAATTATGGTGTGTTCTCTGTTATGGCAGCCTTGCCTCACCCGAATACAGCGCAGAAATATACCAGAATCCCAGACAGTCATCCTGAGGAGATGGTTCTACTTGAAAGCACTTGGAACTGAACTCAATGGGAGCGCTCAATAGTCCAAACTAAAAGGATGTGTTATTGTCTTTGTCCAAGATTTCTGGTTACTGATGAAAATTTGAAAATGGTTGGAGAGAATATACTATGTACTATTAGATGTAATAATTTAGTTGGAAGAATTTAGTGTTTGCTTGTTTATTCCAATGAAGTATTCAATTTGGTAGGACTTCATTTATTTTTCTCCCCCTCTAAGACTTTTGTCCTCTTCAGTTCATCCTAATGTAGGTTCCTGTGTCCTAATCTGGGTACTTTCCTGATAGAAGGAGGTTGTTCTTCCCACATGCCGGCACTAGGAGACCATCGTGCCCATACTGAGGGTCTACTCTAAATGGACTCCCAGAACTGATGGTTGAAAAATGTATTCTGGAGCTCACGAAGGTGATGATGAGGACTCCATAGGGACAGAATTGCACAGTAGTCAATGTGACCCTCAATGTACACAATTACCCCCCTTAACCTAAATTCACATATTCTTTCTATCCTAGCCTTCTTTCCTCTCCTGCAAATCTAACCTGAAACATCACTTCCTTGGAAAAGCGATCCCATGCTGGATGAGATTTCTGTAAAACAGATGTTGTTAGCACCCTGTACATCTTCACAGTCTTTCACACATTCATCATCATTGAATTGCCTGTAATTAGTTCCTCCCCCCCTGCTTTTTATTGTCCTTTGTATTTCTTGGGAGAAATCGCCATGCATAGCATGCTTGCCATGGTAGCTGCGGGGTGTAGCCCTCTGTTGCTCACAATATTTTTGCATCCTTTGTACTGTTTGGAATTCTAGAACTTTTCATAGCATGTGAAAAGGAAATTAAAAGATGCAAAAATTCTTGAAAGTGTATCATCACTTCCATAAAGCATCTATCGTTATCTCTTTAGTTGCTTCTTTATATTTCCACACTGTGGACTGAGATGTTCCAGCGGGATGCTGGGGCTCTACCTACAGATTCGGCAAGTGAAGTTCAAATAACAGACACACGTATTCCTCCTAACATCAGCAACTGTGCCCAGGGCATCTTACACCACACGAGGCATCCAGCTCAGCAGTTCATCCAATAGGCATCATTTTAACCATATTGTGATAAAGGCTGCTAGTTATCATCTAGACACTAGAAGTCCCTTCATTTTTTTTTGGTAACAGAAACCACCCCCATCCAGAGTTTTAGCTAGCAAATGGCCACCCATTAAAAGCTATACTTCTCAGACTAACTTACACATTGCTGGGGCCATCTTGCTCTTTCCAATGCAATCTATGCAAATTGTGATGTGTGCACATATAATCTTTCATTCATTTTACTCCTTTACTTCCCTGTCCTCCATGACTTCATTTTCTCCTTCCTGTGGCTTATACCAAAGTCAAGGAACTTTCAGGTCAGGTTCTAACACACTGTCAAAGGCTCAATGTTAGGGAATTGCTGAGTAGAAGGAGCTCACCACAGAGGATGTCTGGGTTCTAAAACCTCTCGTAGCAGAATCAACCAGCACTCCAGATGTCCAGCCTACCTTGGACTCCATGAGTGATACTAACTTTTATTTTGTCTGAGTCATTGTGTTTTTGCTTCCTTCTTTAGCAAAGTTAAGCCTGTATGGCAACAAATGCAGGTAAGTATATATACTTATGGCAAAGAGAAGATTCACAGGTCAAAAAAGTTTGATACTTTAGCAGGGATGCCCAACCTTTTTGATTTTTCTCTGCCACATGTTGGAAGAAAAAAAGTTGTCTTGGACCACACATTAAATATACAAACACTGACAAAAGCTGATTGGCAACAAAAAGGTTTAAGCACATTTTATACTTTGCATAACCAACAATAAGCAAAAAAAAAAAAAAAAAGCCCTCATAAAATCATCATGTAGCCCATGGGTGGCATACAGTATATCAATGTGCCATGTGTCATGGCCAAGGGGTCTAGAACCAATACTTTACATAACCTAAAATGACTGGATACATATCAGCTATCTGTCAGAACAATTGCCCACAAGTGGTGTACAGAACCATCCCTTACCTCTAAGTTAGCTGCATGAGGAAGCAATATTGGTATCAGGACATTTGAGTTTTAGTAAGGATGGGTGGATTTGACCATCAATTATTCAAATTCTTCAAGTATGCTCATTTTAACTTCTTTCTGGACTTTGGAACAGCTTCTGCCAAGTTCTAGAGGAGGGTGGCAGTGTTAACTGAAAAATTAGTCAAATAAATCATTGTAAATCAACAGAGAGGCAAGGTCCTAGACTTTTTCTGCCTATTAGTAAAGGTTGCCACAATGATGGTGGCCAAATGGGTGACCAGGTACATAAAGATGAGAGTAATAGAATGAAAGAGATTGTGACAAAGCTTAGATTCAACCATGTCCTCAGGGAAGACCAGGAATAAATAGGAAATAAAGAAAGAGAACAAATTAGGAAACGTAGAAGACGAAAGTTGTCTCCAGAAATGACAGAGGATGAACAGAACTGACTTGGAATAGAAGAATTCTAGTCATAATGGTGAAAGATATTGAACTTGGCTAGACTCCTGTCCAGATCAGGGAAGTGCTTGAACTAGGGTGAGAAGTGCAGCCATGTTGCTTATGGGAGTATTTCATTGACATTTTTATTGTTATTCTCACTCATTTGATTATATTCTCTGCAGAATGGTGTGAGCTGAGAAACCTGGACTCCATTTATAAAATATAAATATCTACATGCAAAGCAAATCTTCTTTATTTATCATGGGGGTCTGCCTGGGAATCATAATAAACAATTATATAGTAACCAGGGAAGAGAGGCAGGCTCAAGACTGGACTGAACGTGTACCCCTCCAGCAATAAAGAAAAACACTCTGGGGTCAGGCCAGGCTCCTCTGGGGATCTTTTTCAGAATAACAAACTAAACAGACATATTTTAGTCTCAAAGCATATTTCAAAATTACATGATGGTCCAAGTTAATTTTTAGGGATCTCAAGTTGATATAAACATGCTGATGTTTGTGTTCTCAACCAAGCATATGCAGAACATCAAGAGTTGGCTGTTTACCAAATAAATAATTCAAATTGATGGACAAAAAAATCAGGAACGATGGCCCCAAACATGCAAAGCTATTAACCAAATCTGAGTGTGAGGCAAAAAAAAAAAAAAAAAAAGTCAGTAAGTCCAAGGAATTTGGAGAGATAGGAATAACTAATCCAAATTTTCTTTTAAGAGGAAATTGAGTAAGGAATATATAGACAATTATGACTTTTAAAGTATGAAATTAATGTTGATGCACATTTATTTTGCTTTGCATATGGTTCTATGTAGACTTTATGGAACTATCTTTTGAGTTCTTTGGAGAAGTAGATGTGACTTACACATCTTTCACAGCTTATGAACAGCAATAAGCAAATCAACATCTCAGAAGTGAGAGAGAAACGATTTAGAGGGATGTGTGGGGCAGAAATGAGTATATCATTCATACAACAGAGTGAAACAAAGCTGAAAGGTCAAGGATTAAGGTCAATCAGGAGAGAAGCCAGAAACATCTTCTTTACACTTTTTTCAATCTGTGGTCAAAGAAGAGGTTTGTCATTAAAGAATGCTAGATGCATTTAGAATTGTTATTTATTTTCACGATTTCCTAAATACTTACAAATGGTGGCACTTAACAATTAGATGGATAGGAACATGAAAATGGTACTTAATTGTGAAAAAAAGAGTAAGTGCTCTATAGTTTGTTACTTATTAGAGGCTCAAACACTAGTGGCACAGATAACCTACAGCCTTGAAATATAGAGGGTCTATCCTCGGCCGCAGAACATTTGTACACTGTTCACAAGTTTGTCACTTTTAGTCCTCACCATTAGGCTGAAAGATAAAAGCTATATTATTCCCCTGTTTCAGACAAGGAAACTAAAACACAAAACTTTCCCAAGGTCACATGGTGGTTAAAGGTCAAGGGAGGATTCAAAGCCAACGTCCAGCTCCAGAATCTGAAACCGAAACCACTATACGCTACCACCTCCCTGTGCCCTTCTGCCCATTCTTCTGAAATGTTAGGGAGTTTCAAACACAAACAATGAATAAGTAAGTTAAATCTGGGGAAGGGCTAACATTCAAACAACATTCACTAATGTCTATTTGGGAAACTTCTCTGAATTTTTCATCTGAAAACAGAAGCTCATGCCGTTTTTCTAAATTTATCATGAAATAACTATGAATTTTGATTTCCTGTAATGTAAGACATTACATTTTTAAAAGAAACCCAGAGGCTTGGAGCCACTTCTGTGGTGTATAACATGAGAGAAGTGTTGAACCACAGTTAAGTCTTCCACTTTATCTTAAACTGAAGGTGCAAACACACACACACATTATTCAAACTCACAGAGCACGAGTTAATGTCTTTCTGTCACCAACCACTTTTTTCCCCTAATCACTGGGTCAAGGGCCCCATGGCCTCCCCTTTCCTCTCTAGGGAACTTTGGAAAATACTTTTCCTTTAAAAAACATGGTTTCCAACCTACTAGCACCTGTATTTTGTCTCAATTGGGCAAGTCTGCTTGTTCAGAAAATATTTCTATAAAAGGTTGAGAATGACTTTGGTGCTCACTAGTTGAAAATAAAAACTTGATCAGGTGAAAGGTAACTGTATAATTTATTATTCAAACCTAGATTCTTTTGAACAAAAGGGAGTACTAATAGGAATTACACTGGGGTAACAGGCATTGACTTGTTACAGGCAAGAAGAAACAGTGAGTCTTCTGCTCCAAGTGAGGCATTATTTTCCTGATTCTCAGAGCAATGGGAAGCCACTGAAATTTTTAAATGAAGTGAAATAATCAAAATATGTTTTGAAAAGATCCCAACAGATCACTGCAGTGTGGGAAACATATTTGAGAGAACAAGAGTGCATGAAAATTAGTAAGTTGTGAGATTGTAGTGAGACTGCAGGGGGCAATGGAAACTCTTGGAAGGGTTCAGATCTGACGTGTCCTTTGAAGACAGACATACGGTAAGCATAGAGAGTTTTGAGGGGGTTGTGGTTGATGGGGAGAGTAGAATCCAGAATAACTCCATTATGACTTCCCTTAAAAGGTTGGATAGTAATGGCATTCATTGGGAACTGACAGAGGAATAAAAGGTGGGTGACAATCTGCAAGACTCACTCCTTCATTTTCTTGAGCTTTTTTGCAAACAGCATCATCTTAGCTCCTTAGGAAGCTTTCCTGGGCAACCTTTGAAAATATTTCAGATTCCTGCATTTCTCTTCCATTTCACATACTTCTGAATTTGTATTACCTTCTCTGATTTATTTTTTCCATTACATACTTACACCATCTAGTACAATTCCCTCCCTCTTTCTTACGCACACACAATTGGGTACTGCATGTATATACATAGATACTTTTTTATTTTGGATTAATATGAGGATACATGTGATTAGATTACATTGTTCGGATATTTACTTCATTATAAAAATTGTCTGGCTTTTTCTTTATGCTCTCCACTAGGAATATAATCTCCATTAGAAAGGATTTTACTGTTCCTGTTTGTATCCAAGATGCTGAGAACTGTGCCCCTACATATAGTAGGAACTTAGCAAATATGTATTAAAAAGAAACATGTGGAATGAATCAATAATGGACTAAAATAAACCCTGTTGCCATTTCAGATATTTCAGGTATTCGTGTACCATAGCTTTATGCAAAAATATGCCTGTTAAGTGTTACCAGAGACCCCCTGGACAGAGGAGGGTCTCATAAATCAAATGTTTGATGGTGGAGCACTTTCTGGATGCCCATGTGGTTGGTTAGGAATGGATGTCAGATTCTCTCAGTCACTTGGTTCTGTGCACCTGCCTACCTGCCACACAGGTGGAGATGCTCGCCTTGTCTCCTGAGCATCTTTCTCCTGAGTTCAGGCCTTCCAGTCCACTTGTGACCACAATTCACAAGTGTCACGTGGACATCCAGCATTGAGCATCCTCTAAAGGCACACCTTAACCCAACAAGAGCAGAATTAGACAAAAAAGGGAGAGAACACAGAGACAATGGTTACTGAGTATTTTAAGACTGAGAGGGAGTGGCCTCATGCCTATAATCCTAACAATCTGGGAGGCTGAGGCGGGAGGAATGCTTGAGCTCAGGAGTTCAAGACTAGCCAGCGTAGGAGCAACACACCATCTCTACTAAAAAGAAAAATAGAGAAAAAGACCGAGGCAAGAGAATGGGTGGGTGTGGTAGCTCATGCCTGAAATCCTAGCATTCTGGGAGGCCAAGGCAGGTGGATTGCTTGAGCTCAGGATTTCAAAACCAGCCTGAGCAAGAGCAAGACCTTGCTCTACTAAAAAAAGAAACAAAGAGAGAAAAAATTAGCCAAGTGTTGTGGTAGGTGCCTATAGTCCCCGCTACTTGGGAGGCTGACGCCAGAGGATCTCTTGAGCCCAAGAGTTGAGTGTGAGGTTGCTCTGAGCTATGATGCCATGGCACTCTACCCAGGGTGACAGAGTGAGACAATAAAAACAAACAAACAAACAAACAGAGACTGAGAGGGAGAAAAGAGAAGATGAAACGCAGGGGGGCGAACGCAACTTCTGTCTGTCTTTTGGTGTCTCGTCCCTCCAGGGAGTGTTCTCTACCCACGTGATCTCCACGAGTCCCTAAGACTAGATAAGCCTAGGCAATTTCAGCTGTTCCACCTCTTGGGCAGAACTATTTAAGGAACTGGGGTACAGGGGCTCAATCCACTTTTTCATTTATGTACAATTTCAGAAGTATTCCTGGAGCTCTTACTGTGCACTAGGGATGAAGATTCAGCAGTGAAAAAGCTGGACGCCAGCTTGCTCCCTGTGAATCCACAGGGGCTCACATACGGCCACCAAGGAAGATGCCATCCTTCCGGCTGAGACCCAAATGCTCCTACTCACACAGTCCCTCAACAGCTCAGCTTCCATTACTTTAAAGCAAAAAAGAAAGTTCCCCTCAATCATTCCTGCTTTCCCACTGATACATTTACTGTAAGTCTAGACAAAGCATCATCCCATTAAGAATCTCAAAGTTGCACAAGTACACACACACACACACTGTTCAGGACAGTGGCCAAGTGAGAATATCATCTGCGAACTTGCTTGAAAGGGCACAAACCCTTTTAAGCTCCTTAGGATATTATCTCTGTCCCTTAAGTGGTAAACAGGTGACCCTACAAAGAGCACTGAGCTTCAAAAGGTGCTTAACAAAGAATGAGGGAAGGAGTTTGGCCCTAAGAAACTCTGGATCATTAAATAATACTTGCCTTAAACGCGCCGATAAAACATCGTACATTAAGGTTTGGCAATCAGAGGGATGAGCCCAAGACTGCTTCTTAAATTCCTTTTAGAGGAATTGGAAGGGAGATTTACTTTGCTCATCTTCCTATCACAGAGAGTGACCTCCCCAAAGACTTTATTGGCAGCGTAGCCCTGCCAAAAGCGCTCACTGCCCTTGCCTTTCTCCTCCCTGAGAACCAATGTCCCGTGAGAAAGCACGTTCCCACTGCTTCGCTGGTGTGGGAAACACCAGGAGAAGGACTTTTCCCAAATCTGTGCGAATTGAGCAACTGGAAGCAACACTCACAAGCTTCCTTGTTTATGTTCCTCTCTGTAAAAATACTGGAAACTCAAAACAAGGCAGAAGCGTGTTGGCACTGAATTATGTCAGCACAAACATTCAATTCAAAAGAATTGCTGGATTTATTTTAATAGCCGAGAAACCTGGAGGCATGTGCAGTCTATTCTGGCTGTCAATTTATGATCTTTAAAAACACTTTTTAAATTGACTGGTCCATTTTAAATACATCCCACCTCATCTTGTTCAAGCCAAGTTTTACAGATGCTATCTTAAAAATCAATTCAAAGAGCAGCCATAAACTCAAAAGCTTCCTACTTGAAGTGTATGTGGCAGAATGCAATTTTGTTTAATTTTAATTGATAGAGATGTCAGCTTAAGAGAATATTTTAGAATATTAGTAGGAACAGTAAACTTGTGCCTTGACATTTTTATGGTATAATGGTATAATTCCCTGGAAAAAAAATCTCC
This sequence comes from Perodicticus potto, assembly GCA_963574655.1. Taxonomy (NCBI): domain Eukaryota; kingdom Metazoa; phylum Chordata; class Mammalia; order Primates; family Lorisidae; genus Perodicticus; species Perodicticus potto. The sequence continues at coordinate 16,473 of CAUYRH010145335.1, forward strand.
ACTGTCAGGATTTACACGAAAGCTATACACGTGCTCCTTTCCCCCTCCCTCGGTAAAGGAGTGACAAATGTATTATTAATTACACAATTGCTTTATTATGTAGAGCTGTAACTAAAATCCTTTCTGGGTTTTCCAGCAAAATTGAGCTTCTTCCAAAATGATTAATTCTAGTAAATGGACTTGGGTAGAAAAATTGATTCCAGCTGAAGGAAAGACTACCTCCTTACCTCTCTTTAGTGGGAGATCCAGGCATGGAAGACCCAGAAACTACTTATAACAGACTTCCAGGACGGAAGGCATACTGAATTTTACGAGGGCAGGAGTTTTTCAACAAGTCATGCACCAATAAGCCAGTAGATTAACTTTCCTAACTTTAGATATACACAGATAATATTTCTTGGCCATACGTACAAGAATGGTAGAAATCAGGATTACTTGGGGCTTTTTAAGCCTTCATGTTAGGGCAGATGCCTCCGTTACAGCTTCCATCGCACCCTATACAAATGTCAGCCTTAGAACTTATTATTTTTTGTTGGGATTATGTCTTTATCTATGTGTCTTCCCCATGAGTTCACACTGGGATGTCTTAATTAACTTAGCACCCATGGAGCTTTGCACAAGCCTTGTGCATAGCATGACAGTTGCTTAGACACTGTGCACTGAACTAAGATGATCATTTTAATCCAGCCGCTGTGTGCTGGATTATAGCATCTCTGCTATTTGGGGGTGAAGCGTGGAGTGCCACTTTTCCAAAAAATATTACTGCAACCCCAAGAATGACCATTGGTTCTCAAAAAAATAAAAAAATAAAAAACCCTGCGATGCTGGAGCATGAGGTATTCTTCCTGGGCTTGTCATAGTTTCTGAGGCCCAGTCACTTTTCCAGTGCATATACACACACACAGAGCATAGCAAAACATTCATGGAAGCCATCTTGGACATCTTTAGGGCATAAATCTAAGCAACATGGGACAAGGCACACCTGCATCTTAGAAGGTTTGTCTTAGTCACCCAATTTGAAATCAGCTTTAGAATAGTACAGTGATTTCAAAAAACTTTACCGAAGCTCCCATTCTTGTTAAAGCGATAGCAATTCCATGGGGAGAGGGGAGGGTATGTGCATGGGTGACACGTAGGCACTCATTGTTACATAGCTTATAGATTAATGACATCATGTCTGCAAAACCTAGCCTTGGGTCTGGCTCAGAATAAACATATAGAAGGGGAATTAAAATAATAGTAAGAGCCGCAAATAATGAGAGGAAATGTGTGCCCAGTACCAGTGGCTGTACAAATTGCTAACCAGGAATCCAAGAGGAAAAGATTGGTTTTAAGCAGATCGAAGGAGGTGTCTAACCATTTGATGTGGTTCTTCGAGGTGGAGTAGAATTTACAAAGAGGCCATAGGGCGAGGGAATTTTTAGGTAAGGAGTACTGTATGAGCCAAGCCTAGAGGCAGAGAAGCACAGTTGGTTTGGGTAATGGGGACTAGTTGGATGTTGAAATTTAGATTAGTCTACGTGGAACGGGGGATCTAGTTTAAATGGTATATTGGGGTTTCCTCGTGACAGGCCATGAATACCACAATACCTCATAAAAAGTTAAGCCAAAAAGTTAATGCATGCACCATCTTTACATACCTCTTAAAACCACTCGTTACTGAAGTCTTGGTGCTTTAAGAGACAATGATATATAAAATGGTAGCTAAGAGTTCTCTTAAAAATCATCATGCAAAGTGTTTGAATTTTATCCATTTAAAAGCGATTCCTGGGAGTCACCATTAGATCCCTATTTCTATTTGGTTCCAACACATCAAATTTATATCAGTGTTTAACACATTGTGGTCTGAGAGGCACTGGTTTAATAAGGAGTCACCTGGTATTTCCCCTGCAATGAGTTCTGCAGTCCTCTTGGTTGTAAAGTGCTATGAAAGCCATCTTCCTCTAGGAGATTCACAGCACACACTCTCAGATAAAAGGCTTTGAACATCCTGCAATTGAAAAACCAGTTTAACCATATTTTATCCCAAATCCCGCAAACTGCTTCTAACCATGAAAACATAATATGCGTGTGCGTGTGTGTGTGTGTGTGTGTGTGTGTGTGTGTCTGTCAACTAACCATTGACTTCTCACTGACATCCTGTATTTAAGGAACACATTTCTGGAAATTTCCAGATCAATTCCTGAGCTGTCACCATCGTAACTCTGGATGGAACCAATCCACTTTGAACTCTGAGGAAAGCCTTCTGGAACAACAGGTACTTGGATTTATCCTTGACGTGTACTAAAACAGATTGCACCCACCCAAATTACATCAAAAATAATTCTAGACTTTGAGCACTGGATCCATCGACCCTTATCATCTAAAACATTTCAGTGATTTATATAGACTATCTCTGTCCAAGTATTCCCACATACTAAGTAGAAGGGAAAACCTTGCCATGTCCTATTCCCAGACTTTGTCAGATAAAATTAGCACGTCTTCCAGCCTCTTTCTAATGCCTTTGGCTCACTATTGCCTGGCTTGCTTGCAGGCTTGATAATGTGATGCAAATGAATTATTGTATGGGAGTTTTAATTTTAATAGCAGAACTCCCCAAAGGTAAGAATGGTGAAGGTGAAGGCTTCCTTAATCACTCTCAAGTTACAGATGAAGAAGGTCGAGCTTCCCATGAAGTTAAACCTCTTTCCTGAATCCTGTAGCTAATTCATGAAAAGACACTGCACTGGACTCCATTCCTAATTGCCTATCTTCTTTCTCATGGTACTTCCCAGCACCAGATATTTACACCCCCAGCAAAAGGAAATTTCCATTCACTTAAAGATAAAGGCTAGAAAAAAAAAAGACATAGATGCTCCCTCTACAAAATCTTTCTAAGAAGAATCAATAGGTTATAGCTAAGTGCATCAGTGGTAAATACAACTTTGGAGAAGAGAGACACAAGGTTCATCTTCTGTTAATATGTTTATCAACAAACACGTTTGCAGTTATGCTAGTCAGTGAAAATAGCCAAACAGTCAGATAGAGTGACTGCACACAAAGTGACTCGAAAGTCAGGGTAAAAAATTCAATGCACTTTAAGGTTTGTGTCTGATTTCAGAAGACAGTAATACTCTTTGCCTCACCATCCTCTGGACTCTCTGTTCTTCATCAGCACATTTCCAGTTGCTTTATCCAGCAGGAGAAACCTAGCGGGGGTTCAGGGAGGGTGTGAGTTGAAGACCAAGAAGGGGAAACCAAGGGCAGGGCAGCGATGCTCTGTGATCTGGGAGTTCATGAATTTTAGGTCAGCTAAATCAGGACACAAAGCTACAGCTGCCAACCCACAAAGGCCCACATACAGTTTCCCTGGCTCAATTGCTTCTCAGCCTCAAATCTATGAAAGAGAGCCTTCCACGGGGGGACCTTCTTCTTCCCCAATTAGTGCCTTTTCACAGTGGCAGGATAGAAAAGGTTTTACTCGGCAACATTACTCAGGATCAGTAATATGCAAAAGATCTGTGAAATCAATTCCCATTATTTCAAAGGACGCTGCATAGTAAAAATAATGCATAGTAAAAACACTGTAATGAAACTACTGCTTAATCTGCTGTGATTATCTAAGACGAACCAGCAACTGTTTCATCCTTATTTTGCAGCATCTGCTCATTGGTACATAAACAGTGTGTACTACAGCAATGCTTCATGCAATGGGGGCTGAAACTGTGAATTCTGAAGTGTCACGGGGATAGAAGTTCAGGGAGGGATTCAGGATCAGGCTTTAGATTATTAAAAACTTTTCTACTCTCACCTCTTCTGTCTCATTTGTTTTCTGCATTTTTAGTTCTCCGAGCTACCTTAAAAAAAAAAAAAAAGAAAGAAATGAACAAAAGCTCAAAAAAGAATGAACAGAAGCAATGTTCTTTTTTTTGTTTATCCCCTAAAGCTAGGTTGATCATTATGCAAATGGCATGGTGCCCACATTCTCTCCCTCCCCCATCCTGCCCCTCTGCCCCTTGCTAATAACAGTCGGCCTTGTTTGGCCCAGGCTTGGCAAAACTCTCCAACATTTTTGCCGCTCTATATTTCAGCCATGACTTTTGTCATATTTTGAAGAGAAACTTGCACCTGGCCAACCAACTTGATGCCAAGTCCTAGCCCATTGAGGTTTAAAATGGATTTAAATCGATTGCCCTATGAAATTAAGAATGTATAAAAAAAAAAAAAGATGGCAGTAAAAAGTCATGGTAGAGTTTTCTTGCAGAATTGAAAATAAAGGGTATTGAGCTAGGTAGCTTCACCAGCCCCTTACCTTTAAAAGCACAAGCAGTATTTTTATTTTATTTATTTATTTATTTTTTGCCCTTTGTAAAAATTAGAAAAGAACAAGCAGCTAATAAAATGTGTCAAGAGAAGAGAATGCATTTTTCTCGTGGCGTAGCTGATGTAAAAATATAAAGAATATGGGGTTTTATTATTGTTATTGCAACTTAAAATTAACTTGGCACATAGGTATTTGCTCTGGGACAATCTATTATTAGCTACCTTTTGAGTCATCCTTTTAGTGGTACTTAGAGCCCTCCTTTTCTCTAGGGATTTCTGCTTCCACTAGAACTATCCCCAGCATCTTCCAACTTTGCTTTTGATGCTTTCTGCTCAGCCAGGAGGAAGCAAGCAGAGAAAGGTTATGCATTTGTCAGCTCACCAGTGAAAACTATACCAGGTGGGTAGCAGGCATCAAAAGTGCCACGTAGTTAAGGGCAGACTGGCCCTCCACGAAGGCAAATAAAGCCCAAGAAAATGCTAAGTGCCTTCCAGTTCGGTCCAGCTGGAATGTTCATATGAATCACCAGATCCTGTTAAAATGCAGATTTCAGGTGGGTCCAGGCTAGTAGCCCCTGACAGTCCACACAGGGCTGGTGCTGGTACTGGTGGTCTGCCAAGGGGCAGAGGCTGCTGGGCAGTGACTCACAACTAAGAGGCAAGGTTTAAGAAGATCAAGCCCCATCCTTTCACTCAAGTATTATCAATATTTTAAGACAAATGTCTAAATGTCATATAAAACTGGGGAAAGCCTAGAAAAATAGAAAATCCCGGCCCTCGAACCAGACACAATCTCATCACAGGAATTTCTTAAGGTCACACAGCAGATGCCAAAAGTAAGGCAGGTAAAGTGAGAAATAAAGAGCTGAGACACCAAACAGAAATCACAGGGCTGATAGGTAGAGGTCCAGGCACTGAGTTCTCACTGGTCAAGTCACCAGCAGATAGTGGCATTACTTTCAATAGCCTCCATTCTAGTCGTACATTTTTCATCTAATTCTATTTAGTATGTATTCAACTTTGGGGGAGCAGGTTCAAATCTACTTGTTACCAAAGCAACCTATAGATCTTAAACAAGCAAAAGAAATAAAACATAAAACTTCATTCTTACTCCTACATAACAAAAGGGTAGTAATTATTTATGACATTATACACAGTTCAGACACGGTTGATGGTGTACTCTATTGGTGAAAAACTCACCTTCAAAGACATCTCAGCCAGTTATATGGGTGTGTCTGGACACATGAGGCTAGTGGCAAGCTTTTGAAAGACTTTTTTAAACAAGCATTTGAATAAGACATGGATTTGATATTTTCTGATAGACATTAAATAAAATGCTTTGCAAACAACACTTCTTTTAGCTTATAAAAGGGAAAAACAAGATTTAAAAAACTCTGAAAAGCAATTGTGCAATGGCTATTCCTGGGGGCTTGGGTCTCAGCTGCTCCTCTCTACACCCTATGAGACAAGTCAGTCGTGGCACACTCTGACTTATCAGCCAGATTAGCAATAAGGGGCTCTCACGCTCGCTTTCTCTCGTCCTGACTTCTGGGTCAACGTAGTTTCAGCCAGAGCATCTCGTCAATTACAAAGCTTTCTTGTCTTCTGGCTAAGCAAATAAATAAATAAGAAGAAAGAGAAAAATAATAATCAATAAATGCTTGAGTGGAATATCGCTGGTGAATTTTATTTTTCTTCATGTTCCAAGGCCATTTTTCTAGCAAGAGTCCAATTGCTAAACAAACATTACAACTAGGAGCACCACAGAAAGGTAGTGATTTTATCTCCACCACCCAGTGAGATACATGTGAGGCTGAAAGCACAGATGTGATCTTCAAATGTGTAGGGCAATCGTGATGGGTAGGTCAAGTAATATATATTGCACTTTTATTCCTACATAGAACTGAGAAACTAAAATTGAATTTCTTTTTTCTTAGTTTATATGTGGCTTATCTATTTGGGATAATGTTTCTGTGCCTATGAGTTGGTACAAGGGATGGCAAACAGCTTGCAGAGATAACTTTAAGAATCAGAGAATATGAAAAATGTCTCAGCAAATAAAAGAGTATAAATCCAAGCTGAATGTCCTTCACTCAAACGGCCATCTACTCATTTAGGTAACGAGCCTATCGCAAAGTGTCATGTGGAGAATCAGATTTTACCCTTTAAAAGAGAAATCAGCAAAACAAATACAAAGGGTGTGGTGTAACACTCTCCTTCCTTCTAGATTTTGGAGAATTCCTTTCCAGGAAGGTAAAATCCTTAAGTAACTTTGAGAAATTTATTTATTTTCATTCTATCCATAGAATAAAATTATTTTCCATCCTCACTTTGCCAAACTTTTCCCTTTCTGTGCAATTTCAAACACATCTTCGCCTTCAAAAGGAAAATATTCTGTGAGTGCCGTGCTCCTCACGTTATGGCACTGCCAGAGAGGGAAAATCTGAAAAATGCTCTTTTACAAACAGGGATAAACAACTAGATTTGGAAGCATCACCCGAAGACTGCTTCGTAAGTTGTGAATTGTTCCAGTGTTATTTTTACAAGTGATATGTTTATTTTTGTGATCAGTTAGAGATGTTGTCTGTGAGTCCCAGCTGAGAATCCCACATACTTCCTCAGTTCCCAAGAAATGGAGAACACCTGGAAAAGGATCCTCTAAAGGAAAACTCCCAACTCTCACCCCAAACACACACCACCGAGCTGCCTGAGAACGGCTGCCTCGTTCCCAGTTCAGAAAACAAACAAAAATACGAATCAAACAGAGTATTTCTGCCTGATTGCCCTTCACCTTGAGTCTTTGGTTTAAAATAAGCAGATAAAGAAATAAACATTCCCCCAAACCATCCCCTCCCCGTGCCATTAGGCTCTCCAAAGTAAATAAAAAGTGGTACTGCCGAGAGTGAATTGCCGTGGCAATTCCGAGGAGAATCCTGATTTTAGCACCACTGTACCAAATTTGTCATTTAGGGAAGCTCTTGTTCCCTTTATTGAGTTTCACTGTAGCGAACAATTTCTGCCTGCATCCCTCGTGTGTCCTTTGGTTTATTATCTTTCACTGTGAATTGCGCCTCCGCAATCAGTTTCACGGGAAGCCTAATTTCACTCACTGCTTATACATATGAGGAGACACCCTCCCTGCCTCCCCCACTCCCCATGTTCTTATCAAATGAAGAATTGTGGATAAGGGTTAGGTGCAGATAAACATGAGTGTAGCACTTTCAGAAAGGTCGTGACCCCCCCATAAGGTGCTTCTTGTTATGCCTGACCTTCAGATTTTCATCATCGGCCCGCCTGACAACTTAATAATGCAGAGGACCGGGATTCATTTCGCCCCTCTGAGAAAGCCAGCACGGGACGCCCTTTTCCCTGATTATTTCCCTGCACTCCCGGCTGCCCTTTATAAGCCAACCAGAACTCCATCAATCATGCCCCTCTCTTCCCTCGCCGCCTCGGCCCCCAGTTCTGAAGACTCCAAAGCTCCCTGTTCCTTTTGTCTGGGGCTGACGTTTGTGTACAAAGATCCCCAAAAGGGGGCTGGAGAAGGACACCTTTAACAGATAACGGCTCCTCTTCCCGTTCCCTGCGTCTGGGTCAGATCCCCGTGCATTTCTTTTTCTCTCCTTTCTTCTGTTTTTAAGGAATCCTTTTAAAAGTTCCCATCCACATTTGTGCGCACATCGTCACACACCATCTCTCTTAATGAGCTCCTCTAAGTGCTGGGGATTTGACGACCTGATGTAAGTTAGAGGTTTTCTGAGGTTTGGGGCCTCATTCCTTCGTGAGGGCCAGTATTGTCATTGTTCAGGGTTTTAATGTTGTAGAAATTGTTAAAGGGGGTGAAACCTGTTTCTCATCTTCCTGAGCCCCGTCTTTTACCCTGGATGTAACAGGAGGAAAGAGGAGAAAGGAAAAAGAGAGACAGGGACAGAAACATACAGAGAGGAGAGAGAGAGGGGACTCAGGTTTGTGGGAGTAATCAGGCATTTACTTCACCTTGTTCAGAATAAAAATGGGATGCAGAAGTTTTGAGGGAAGAGGTAAGTGCTTTTAGAAGGTGATGATATAGATTGGAATTGAATTCTAATAGCTGTAATAAACCTGTTCCATAAAATATGCATAGACTTCACTCTTTGCCTTGTAAGTGTTTTCCAGCAAATAATGAAGTGGTTTCAGGGGAAAATATAGACAAGGTGTGATCAACAGGGCCTAAGCATCCCTCCTGCAGGGCCAAGACCAGGATCTGTGACAGCTGCCTTTATGTTCTTGGAGAAGGATGGCATTTCCTCTAGGCTAGCAGCTCAGCTGGGTGAGGGAATGTCAGCCCAACCAGATAGTTCGGTTGCATCCCTGGACGCTGGGAGAGCAAAAAGGAAATCTGTGCCCAGCTGGACTGGAGTATTAGTGGGTCAGCTCAACTCACACCAGGCTGCTGTGCTAAACTAGAATTTTTTATAAGAAAGAGGAAGGAAAAGAATACACTGTGGAAAATGCAATAGATCCACTTGATTGCCAACTATACATTTACAACTAAAACCCAATGAACCAAAGAGAGGGACCTTAAGTCACCGTTTTTCAACCTTCTTTATCTCACAGCACACTTGAACCTACTTTCACGGCACACTTAAAAATTTTGTGGATCAAAAAAAAATAAATGGGTAAAAAGAAAAAAAAAGAATATACTTACTGTGCTTTGAAGTTTTTTCAAAAATAATTTAATTAATTGTCGTTAAATTTTTTTGCCACAACCTAAGATCATCTCCGGGCACACCTGTTGAAAATCAATGCCTTAAATCAATTTTGACAATAACAACGCCAAGAAGTACAGTACTGAAAAACATCACATAATGCTTACTCAAGGTGTATTTCTACCCTTTATTCCCTGGCAACAAAGTCAAAATCTTATGTCAAAACAGAAAAAAACTGACTCAGTTTTTTTGGGGGTGGGTTTTTTTTCTTTCTTTAGTGACTGACCAGCAGCCTCAGGATAATTGGTCTCTAGGTAAATACAAAAGATAATGGACACACACTTATTGAGGGCCTGGGACATGGGTCCTTAGTGAGATGCTACGATACTCAGAGACTCATAGAAACTGGAAACTTGTATTACACATGTGTGGGGAAATTAAAACCAAGTTTTATGATGTTTATATCTCATTTTTATCACCTGTTTCTGGGAATGCATAGAATTAGTTGGGAACACCTGACTTTAAATTCACTTCCAAGGATTGAGTGTACGTATACACCCTTAATGTTACTTTTATTTATTAATATGTATGTTTTGTAATAAAGAAGTCACTGTATTTACAATATGGTATATTCTACAAGACCAGAAATTAAAATTCAAATGCCCCTACCAAAAGACCTTTATTTTGACTCTGGGAAATTAGAGACATCGGGAATAGTCTTTATGATTTGCACTTTCCATGATTATACACTAGTTTTTAGGCAAGGGCAGATTTCCCAGCTGGGGAGAACCCTCCTGAAGGAGCAGGTTTAAAGGAAAAGGTGATAAATTTATCTTGATGTTTCTTGAATTTGATGCTTGCCAGACAGCCAGTTGGAGATATCCGTGGATGGACAGTTGTATATATGAATTCTAGCACAAGATCAGGACTAAACAGATTAGTTGAAGCCACGAGAATGGATAGAAAGCATGCCAAGTGGGAAGAGATATTATTAGGAGGTACCCCAAAGATTGGTTTAAAGGACTGCCAGAAGAAGCAAGCCTAGATAGGAAACAGAAGAAATGTTAAGAAGTAAAAAATGGAGACACTTTGCTAAGGAGAACCTGATCCAGCTCCATCCATGTAAATATGAAAGAGGAAAGAATACTTTTAAAAGGAAGTGAAAGTGCCTACGGTGCTACTTGGTGCTGATAGGCTATGAGGTAAAGGCAGTAAAGAGTTCGAAGTAGGGCTAGGAACAAAAGTAGAAACAGGGATTGAGATTAACTGGAAAGAAGAACATATGCAAAATCCTGGGGTGGCGAGCTGGCGGGGCAGTAGGGTAACCAGTCCTGTTCTGAGAATGGAGAATACATGAGTGGGTAGAAGGGCAGTATGTGCCAACATGTGTTTAGCTCAGGAGGGTCGGCCTGGGAAGGCAATGAGGACTTTGGGAAACCAAAAGCGGAATGGTAACATATACAGAGAATGCAGAGTCTGGAGATCACAAGATTTTGGCAGTGCTTGCCAGCAAAGTTGGGATACAGTGCGTTGAGTACACTGGTGTTCACACAGACGGATGCCCGCGTAAATACATGAGAACGTTCATGTTTGAGGAAGTGCCTTCTAGCACAGACCTTGCCCAGCTGTGCTCACGAATGCCAGGGCCCACTGCCTGGAGGGAATAAAAGATGCTGAGTGGACAGGACTCTGAGACTACAGTCCTCACTTCGGCCAGAATACTCTGCCTTTTTGTGTTTGTGGACTGGATTTCTGTGGAAGGCTACAGTTGCAATAACAGTTTCCATGTCCAAAATTTGAATGACCACAATCCACCAGTTAGGTACGGTGTGCGCCATCAAGCCCTGACCCAAGGTACTTGGAGCCACAATCGCCATTAGCCCACAGCTCTGTTTTTCATTAAAATCTTTATTTAGTATTTTAGAGCTACCAGCTGCCTAAAACATCACACTATGTTAGAGGAGCTAAGTGTCTGAGTATTGGTAGATATGCACACTTACTCTTAGACAACACATGCTAAGAGTATTGAAAGTAACCTGATATGTGCAGTACCACATGTGACATTAAAATGAATCTTATATAATTGTGTATACAATTGAGCCACCACAAATATATATGTGCAAATTTATATGCATATATTCGTATATACATTATAAATATGTATATGTAGTATAAGTATGTATATACACCAATACTCATATATATGTGTACCTGTGCATGTATGTATACATACACAAACATATGTGTGTATGTATATATACAAATATATAAGTGTGTATGTATATACACAAGCATATGTACATACATGTATATGAAACATTCTCTGTTTGGATTTCTAGAAGAGTTCTCCCTTAAACTCATTAAAAGTTCTCCCTTTCCACATTTTCCTCCCTCTTTTATGCTTTGTATAATTTTAGTTACCAAATAAATGTGTTTTAAAGAGATGAGATGGCATCCTGTAGCCTGTAGGTCAATACCTACATAATACTCACTTGATTTTACCTAAACCTATGGCCTCAAATTATTCCTACTGATGCAGCCAAACCTAATGTCTGTCTCAGGTCATTCTCCTCAGATAGATAAACCCAAGTTTCATGCAGCCCACTGTACAGCTCCACCAGGATACACGACAATCTGGCCATCTACGTGGTCCACACTGATCTCATTGTCCCTGCTTTTCCTCAACTCTATCCCTAAATCGAATAGCCACCAAGTCTTCCTCCTGCCCTCCCCACAGCTAAGGGCAGTAGCTCCACCTATAGCAACCTCAGAAGTCCGATCATTAAAGATTTTCCCCCATGATTTCACAGACCCCAGCTTCCTAAAACTCTCGCCTGTGTCTCCTCCACACCATCCTTCTCCATGAGACTGAATTAACTAACTGATCATTCTTTTTGTCTTGACTTGAT